>JAQFVV010000250.1:0-202355 GCA_028023455.1 Epiperipatus broadwayi
AGACGGTTCACTGATTCAAGTTAAGCTAAGTTTAATATATTTTTATGCGATTAATCATCTGACATCATCAATTTTAATACTTTAATTGTAGTATGAAAGTGAGGAGTAAATTGTGATCAAGAGAGAGAGTTTTTTTTTTTTAATTTGGAAAGATCAAAATTATTTAAAGAAAAAAAGTTTCGATCGCCATTTTTAAAATATAGCAGTTTAAAAAAAAAAAAAAAAAAATCTTTTTGTTGAATGTGTGTTAATGTAAGGATTTCTATAACTAAGTTGTACTTAAGATTAGTTGGCTTAAATTTGCTACTAAAGTTTTTTTTCTCTTTTTTTAAATTTTAATTTAATAACAGTTAGGAAAGGTAACGTTTAGAAGCCCAAGTTACACGTGATTATTGATCGATCGTTTTTGAAAGTAAAAAATTTTCATTCTTTCTGTGCAAAAAGGTTTGAAGCTAGGAGAGAAAGTATAAAGTTAAATATAGAATAGGCGGCTTGAAAAATAAGTAATATGGATTGCATTTGTATTTTACAATAATCGTCAGAAAGGAATTAAAAGTGCTGTTGTAGAATGTAATATATATGATAAGGTTTTCCACTTGAAATGCTTAAATAAGACTAGAAAGGATGTAGCAGATTTATGGGTATGTAGACAGTGTGTGAATGTGATAAATGAAGTGAAAAAGTGGTTTCAAAGTGTAGATAGCGTAAAGAGAAAGTCAGGAGGAATGGAGCAAAACATGGTTGAGGAAGGCAGTAAGTCAGGAGAAATGGAACAAAACGTAGTTGAGGAAGTGTGTTTGTAGTGGAGTGACAAGAGATATGGATGGAAAAATAGGTAGTGCATTGGAGATGGTTGGCCAAAAAATAAGTAAGATAGAGGAGGAGGTAAAGGATGTAGAAGAAAAATTAAAATCGTTAGAGGCGAAGTGTGAACAGATAAAGGGATTACTGAGTAGGAATGATAAGGAAGAAGTAGATGAGGAAGTCCAGAAGGTGGTAGAGAAGGTTGTGAATGAAGCAGAGAAAGTAGACTGTGAGACAGTATTGATAGGGGATTCATTAATAAGAGAATGTGGAGATATAATTGCAAGGGAAAATAGAAACAGGTATGTAAAGAGTATGTTTGCCTGGAGCTAAAATTAGGGATGTTACAGATAAAGTAAAGAAGCAAGGGAATAGAGATGTATATGTTATGGTAGGGACTAATAATTTATCAGAGTCATCAGAGAGAGTAATGGGTGAGTACACAGAACTGATTAGGAATTTGAGAATGGTTAAAGGAAGAGTAGGAATAGTTGGATTATCACCAAGATTTGATAAAAGGTATATGTTAGATAGGGCATGTTCTATAAATGAGAGATTGAAAGAATTGTGTGAGAGAAATGATGTTACGTTTGTGGATGTGTGGAATTTTTTTATTGGGAAGAGGGAGTTATTTGGTAAAGATGGGTTGCACTTAGGGAAACAAGGAAGTGAAGTTTTAGGGAGTCTGATTTATAAAGAATATAGTTCGGGAAACTTGTAAAGGGGGGTGGGATTTTAAATTGTAGTGTTATTAAAAAGAAGAAGAATGGATGGGATGTAAGGATTAAACAAAGGGCAGTTGATTTAGATATAAATGTAGATGTGGAGAGGGAATGGGTCTGTAAAATAAATGGTAAGCGAGTTATTTATAAGCATAATGGAAGAAGAAAGAATAAAAAATTTTTATAAAAGGGTAGTTAGGAAAGAAAAAATTGTTAAAATTGGGTATTTGAATATGCAAGATGGTAGGAGACCAGAAAAGTGGCAGGAATTAAACAAAGCAATTGAAAATGAAGAGCTTGAGGTAATAGCAGTAGTGGAAACACATCTAAGAGAAGAAGAAGAACCTGTTTTGGAAGATTTGGTATGGCAGGGTATAAATAGAAAAGAGAAAGAAAAAAAGGGTGGGGGTATAGGTGTTATATCAAAAAAATATTTAAATACTGTTAAATGCCAAGAACATATGTGGTTTGAAATAGGGTTGAGAAAACAAGAATGGGTGGTGGCTATAGTTTATATAGCTACTGGAGATAGTCAAACTATAATGGAATGGAACAGTAGCATATATGAGTGCCTAGTTAAGGATATACAGAGTTTTAAAGAAAAGGGGAAGAGAATAATGGTTATAGGAGATATGAATGGGCATATTGAAGAAATTGATGATGTAGACAATAAGAATGGACAGCTTTTGAAGAAATTTTGTCAGAGAGTAAATTTGAGCATTGGAAACTTATCTAATATTTATGAGGGACAATATACATGGTCTAGGAATAATATATCCCACACAATAGATTATATATTGGTAGAGAAAGAGGGAATGAATAAAGTACGGAAAATTGAGGTGTTTGATAATGAAGAGAGAGTATGTAATAGTGATCATAAATTTGTTGTAATTGAAATGGTTAGTAATGTGATGGAAAATAGGAAATAATAGTGAAAGATATGGATGGAGAGTAAATGATAAGAATAAGTTAGAAGAGTATAAAATACAAGTTGAAGAAACTATGGAAGAGTTGATTGGAAATGAGTATGAGGACTGGTGTGATGAAATAGAAAAAAGTTGCAAATAGGGTTTTAGGTGAGAATATTCAGAAAAATAAAAGTAATAGAAAAATGAGAGTTAGTAAAAGGGTAAAAGAGAGGAAAAAAGCATGCAGAGAATATAAGTGTGCTATTAAGAACAAAGAAAATGAAAAAGATATTAATGCTAAATGGAAAAATACTTAGAAAAGAAGAAGTTAGCTAAAATAGATAATTATATAGAGAGAATGAAACTAAATAGTAAATTATTGGATGATATTAATAAAAGTGGAAGAGATGGGAGTAAAAAATTTTGGAATTACAATAAAAGGAGAAATTTAGGGAAGAGAGAGATAGTATTACTGGATGAGGAGGGAATAGAGTGTAGCTCTAGAGAAGAATTAGAGAGAATATTGAATAGTTATGTAATGGATATAGAAAAGATGTTAAATGTGAAGGACAGAGGGATAGAAAATATGAAAGCATACAATAATGGGAATATTGTATTTGCAGAAAATAAACTGAATGAGGCAGGGAAGAAATTGAGAAGTGGTAAGGCAAGAGGATTAGATGGATGGGCAGCAGAGATGGTAATGAATTTGGGGCATAGGGCAAAAGTAAAGTTACTATCATGTTTTAATAAGATGGCACAGAAGAGAGTTTTTCTGGGTAGTTGGAGTAATACAAGAGTAAGATTATTATTTAAAGGAAAAGGTAAGGATCATAGAAAGTTAAATAATTATAGACCAATAGCAGTAACATCAGTTTTATATAAATGTTTTTCATATATGGTGGCTGGAAGAGTTGCAAAATGGATGGAAGAAAATAATGTAATGGGGGAAATGCAAGGAGGTTTTAGGTCAGATAGGCATATAGGAGATAGTTTATTTGTAGTTACACAACTTATAGATATGAGTAGAAATTCAGGTAGACAGTTATATATGAGTTTTATAGATATAGAGAAGGCATATGATAGAGTGAATAGAAATAGATTATGGATAAGTTTAGAAAATCTGGGAATGGATGAAGCTTTAGTGGGTGTTATTAAGAAATTATATGAAAATAATTACTATACATACCAATTAGGGGATATAGAATCAGTTAAAGTTAAAAATGAGGTGGGACTGAGGCAAGGATGCCCTATGTCACCTATTTTGTTCGTGTTGTATTTGAGTGAAATGGAGAGAACAATAGAAAGACTAGGAAGAGGGATAGAGATACCTTTAACAGGTGGCAAGAGAGTATATACATTGTCTGGACTTTTTTTTGCGGATCATGTCTTTTTGTGTGCAGAAAGAAGAGAAGATATGGAAGTTATGCTGAGGACATGCACAAGGGTGAGTAAAGATATGGGGATTAAATTTAGTGAAGAAAAATCAAATATAATGATAGTAAATACTGGGGAAAGAGAAGACAAAGATTTCTTATTGGGGATATAAAGTTAAGTGTGGTGAATAGATATAGTTATTTGGGAATCATCTTGAGTAATAAGAAAAATTGCTTGGATGAATGGGAGAAAAAATTGATAAATGAAGCAAAGAAAAGAAAGGGATTGATAAAGAAATTAACCATGTTTTCATATAATAAATATGATGTAGCTAGAATTGTATGGAAGGGAGTGGCAGTAGCAGGGTTAGCATACAGCAATGATGCATTATGTGTTAGTAAAGGGGTATTAGATTTCTTAGAAAAAGTACAAAGGGAAGTAGGAAGACATGCATTAGATTCTGAGGTATGGACAGCAAAAGAGGCAATTCAAGGAGAAATGGGATGGTCAAGTTTTTATATGAGGGATGCAAAAAGCAAATTGAAAATGTTCAGTAGATTGCAGTTCATGGATAATAAAAGAATAGCCAAAATAGTATTTAATTGGGTTACAAGTAAAGGGCAGCCAACAAGATGGGTGAGAAAGGTAATGCAGTATGCAGATTTGGATAAAGAAGTTATGTCAGTATACTTGTACAAAAGATGGGATGATTGTGTTAGGAGGATTGTTGAGTGTTATAGTGGGATAGAAGAATAGATGCATTAATAAAGAATAGGGAGTTGGAGAGATGGAGAACTAGTGTGGAGAGTAAAACTAGTTTAAATATATATATAAAAGTAAATGGAACATTGGTTGTGAGTTAATTTATGATAATAGTAAGGAAAGTAGTTTATTGTTTAAGGCTCGAACAGGATCTTTAGCAACAAAGGAATATACATGTAAATGGAAAAATATGGGTGATTTAGTCTGTAAGTTGTGTAAAGAAGGCATAGAAAATATTAGGCATCTGTTACTTCAATGTAAATGTTTGGAAGCAGAAAGGGTACAAATAATGAAGTTATGGAAGGTTAAATATGAACAAAGTGATTATACAGAAAGTGAGTTATTGGTTTTTATGCTAGGTTTGGGAAAAAATAAGGGGGATTTAGATATGAAAGTCATGGAGTTGACAAAGATTATGTTATGGAAATGGGATGGAGCAGATTATGGGAAAGCTTAGGGTGGACAATGAAATAGGAAGGTAAAGTGGCTAACAGGTTTCTATGGGCATATCTGCTGAGAGATTTCTGACTTCGTTTAAGGAGAAGTCACAGTACATCACATCACATCACATGTGGAGTGATTTAATGCTTATTATTTGTATATTTATTTCAGTATAGCGTTATGCACTGGGATTATTTTATATATATGGAATATTTTAGAAATCGGAAATAAAGGATCAGAAGAATTGGATTATATTTTGACCAACAGAAAATATATATTTCATGTTTATAATGTCTTCAATAAATACATCACAAGAAAAGATTAACCGATTAGTGAGATGTAAGATATGTGATAATGTAAAATTAGAACCATGAAAGCTATTAAAAAAGACTGTATTAACAATTGATATTTATAATCTTCTGAAACACTCCAATGAATTTAAATTAGAATTTGATAATAGTTTTAAAATATTATCAATCTTTGAAAATAATTCAAACTTAGCTGATGTCAATAAAAAGATAACTAATATTCTAATATAAAAAGTAACAGAAATTGCTGCTAGAAATTCTAAAATAAATAATTAATCAGTAAATTTTCAACTGACCCAAGAGATGATACGAAAAAAAGAAGAAATATGAAAGTATTCAAAAATAACCTATTAAAAAAATTGAATATCTAGGTTTCTGTAAAATGATACGAAAGAGTTATTAATAATATAAAAAAATATAACTGTAATTTGGCAATGAAAGTTATAGTAGAAAATAAATGTTTCAAAAATGTGGAACAACATCTTGAATTTGGAAAAGTTACTTCAGTAATAAGAACTGGAACTATCTTTAAAAAAGATATTATCGTTAAATGTGTAGAAGAGTTCCATAAAAAATGATATAGTAATAAATAAATAATAGGAAAACAAAGTATCTCTTACAGTTATTACATTTTCTGAATTGCCCAGTATTACAAATAAAGATATAAGGCATGCAATTAAGAAAGATAAAGCTCTAGGATATGATAAAATTATAGTCAAAATAAGAGTCATAAATCACATGACCCTATCTCTTAAGCTTGTAAGTTACAAACAATGAGGATTGCCAATTCCTCTACAAGCTTTATGATAAATGCTTAGCCAGAGCCAGCACTTAAAATATCTCTGTCAGGACCCCCCCCAAACCCCTGTCCATGGTTTGCTGCTTTGGCACTTCTCATAGAGGTGTCAGGGTAGATCTAGTGTCTGAACCTACTCTGACACCTCTCTGAGGAGTGCCAAAGCACCAAACCATGGTCAGGGGTTTGGGGTGAGTTCCTGACAGAAATATTTTAAGTGCTGGCTCTGGCTAAGCATTTATCATAAAGCTTGTTGAGGAATTGGAAATCCTCATTGTTTCTGATAAAATTATGTCTTGAAAAAAACAGGTGAAGAAATAGAATTTTTTTTTATCAAAATTATATATCTGATGACTAAATGATAAAAATATACCAGATTATTGAAAAAACATTAATAATATTAATATTTAAGTAAGATGACAATGGGGATATTAGAAATTATAGCTGTAATTAGTCTTTTATCATTTCTATACAAAATCTTTATTAAAAAAATTTCATCCCATTTACAGAAAACTTTGTATTCAAACTAACCAAAAAAAAAAAAACTGTATTTAAAAGTGATTGTAACACAGTAGATCACACCTAGAGAATAAGAGTGGCTAATATTTTTGTATATATATATATATAGATTATGAAAAGGTATTTGATTTTATAAGCATTTTCACAGAAATTAAAGCTTTGAAACATCACGATATCGATTGACTCAGGATATTTCAGGATATTTCCCTATTCTGAAGAATATTTATCAAAATTCAAGAGATAGTTATATGCAGACAATTAATAATGAAAATAATGTATGACAGGTTTATTCCATGTCTCCAAAACATTTTACAACAGTTTCATAAAACATATAGAAAGATAAAAAAATAAAAGTAAAGTATAAAAGTCATTTAAATTTTGCAGCTAATATAGTTATTTTTGAAAAAAATGCACCAGAGTTACAGGAAGTATTGTAAGAGCTATAAAACCTCTAAAACATCACATGATCTCACTTTCCTATGCTTATACAATCTATTAAAACAGTAGCAAACTCTCTGAGTGCCACCCAGCACAAGCCTTAATAATTAATAGATGTAAGGCTTGTGTATAAAATTCCTATCTAGTGCCTGTAAATCCAAGATTCTCACTGATGAAAGCCACAATTTAGAAACTAGCCTGGGGATATTGGATGAGTAGATATTAGAAGGGATTTTATGCATAAACCTTTGAATCCATTGATTACTAAGGCTTGTACTGGATGGCACTACCTTACAGAGAGTATCTACTATTAATTAATTAATATTTAATATTAATATTTAATATTAATTATTTGTTAATTGAATGTAAATGCTTGAAAACAGAAAGAGTACATATAATGAAGTTATGGAAGAATAAATATGAAAAAAAGTGATTACATATACAGAAAGTGAATTATTGGTTTTTATGCTGGGTTTGGGAAAAGGTAAAGGGAATTTAGATATAAAGGTCATAGAGTTGACAAAGATTATGTTGTGGAAATGGGATGGAGCAGAATATGGGGAAACTTAGAGTGGGGAATGGAAAATTAAGTGGCTAATAGGTTTATCTGGGCATAATTGCTGAGATATTCTTGACTCCATTTAAGGAGAAGCCACAGTACATCACATCACTATTGTAGAGTTATGAAATGAAAGTAAAAAAGGACAAAGATATCAAAAAAATAAAAATTATATTCGAGGGCTTTTCTTACTAGAAGAAAATATATATTGTTAACCATAAATTTGAAAAAGTTAGCAACTGTAAATACCTTGATAAGATTATTAAGGAAAATGGAAACTTTAAAAGATAAAATTTAATCATTAAATTAGATTTGTATGAAGTGCTTTTGGTACAAAGAACTTAAGATTAAAAAAATACAAAACATGTCTGTATGTTTGAAAAGTTAAGTGTTTAACAGATATGTTTGACCAGTCCTTAATTATGAATCTGAGACTTGGATGCTTATCATAAAACAATGCAAAGCATTTAGACCAATCAACAAAGTGTGTAGAAAGTATATGTTGGGAACAATAAAAGGGTGAAAGCAAAATAGTTAAATGAGAGAATAAACAGATATTATTGACATCATTGAAATAATTAAAAGACTGAAATAGAGCTGGTACTTCAGACAGCTTGGAGAGAGAGAATCATTTTTACTGAAATACACTGTATATATATAGTATTAGTTTTTCAAATCTCACATTTGAGAAAGAAGCTCTGAGGAAAATACTAGTAATTGTACTGAAATATCAGCTATTTAGCTATTATATTTTTACTACTTGGAAGCTCCTTAAATAATACCACGAATTCATCATTTATTCATGAGAATATTAGAATTAATATATATATAATTCCACGTAAAATTCTAGGTAAATTTTTTATCTATCAAGAGTGAAAACTGAAGGAGAAAAGCGAAATCATGTGATCTAGAAAATAACAATAGAACGTGAGGAGTGGAAGAAAGACTATAAATCCTCTTTACTTGTATGACTTACATAAACTAAAAGATGGCCCAACATCTAACTTAATATTTAGGTTATTATAAGAGCCGTGTATTAGTCCATTTACTTTCATATATTGCATTAATAATACTTTTCTTTTTTAAGAAACAATTAAGCACTCAAATTTTTTCAATGTAATAAAATAGATTCAGGTGTTTCATTTATTATTCCGGAACAAAAGTCGTAGCAAAACATAAGCCAATCAGAAATTATGAGCAGAGAAAAAGGGGGATACAAATAAGTAATTAATTAGTAATAGTTGAGGGAAAATCCAAAGATGAATATTTCAAATTTTTCTCTCTTCCATTTCTTGTATTTTATTATTCAAATTTTAAAAAAATAGTTTTCTATTTATTTTGTCATAACTTTAAGATAAGCAACTGAATTTCTTGAAGCATAAAATCTATATAAATATGTTAATTTACTAATAAAGAATATTTCTATTCTTTTGTTGAGTCAGAATATCCACAATTTTCAAAAAGTTAGTTTGTATTGTCATGTAAGGTAATATGTTTTTTGATTAACATAAATAATACTTATATTAAAAAAAACAAAAAACATATGTATTATCCACGACAATATATATATACACACATATCAGAATGTGTTCACAAATTATAAAAAAAATAATAGAGGCTTACTGTCATATGCCAGTTCGTATGAAAAGGAAATAAAATATTTTGCTTGATAATTAAGATTAGAGAAGCAATGAAATATTAATTCTTTATTTTCATGGTGCCTTATAAATCTTCTAATTATATTTTATAAGAAAATTTAAATATTGTTAAAAGAATTGTAATAAATTTTTAAATTACTATAGTAACAATTTAACAGCATACAACATGTTGGACTATTTTCATAATTTATCATTAAATGTTGAATGACTAGAAAATTGTAAACTTTATTTAAACTTTTCAAATACAAACGATTGTTAGTAATTACGCAGAAATAGACAACATAGGCTAGTAGATTACATCATGTTTCAAAAGATATTATTCTCTGCTCTTGTTCAGAGCATGCAGATCTTACCAGTGTTAATATTAGCACAGGAGTCAAACTCACAACTTTAGACCCTTGAATATCGATTTTTAAGGCTAGAGTGTTGCCTTAAAATTTGATATTCAAAAATCTAAATGTGTAAATTAGATTCCTATGCTAGTATTTTACGATCAAGCCAGCAATTACCTCTCAAGGTATTATGTAATCTACTAATTTGTGTTGTCTATTTGTGTGTTGCTCCTAACTGTTGTTTAGTGTTTGAAAAGTTTAAATAATGTTTAAAACTTTTTAGATATTCAGCATTTAATGATAGATGATGGAAATAGTCCAACATATATTATCGCATATAAAATACCATCATCACAAAGTTTCAGGCAAATAATTTAACAGCATTTCAGAAATATAAACTGTCAATTATAAAATGAGGATTTTAATTTTAAATTCTTGCCCCATTTATTTAACATTTACAGTATAAAAGAATTTACAAAATATTACAATTTAATCAGTCTATTTCATTCAACTAATACACACGACCACACACACGTGAAAAAAATAAATGATCTCCAATATACATATTTCATGCTGAACCAACACTAATCTGTTGATCCAAATCATCATCTCTCACACACATATATAATCAGTGTTTGGTTTATCATCTTTCAAATATATGATCTGGAACAACGGATGAGTGCTGGTTCAGCACAAAATACATATATTGGAGATCATTTATCTTTTTCACATGTGTATGTGTATCAGTTGTATGAGATAAAATGGATAGCTGAAGGGAGGTGCTTGAAAGTCTGTGTTCAAATACCTATAAATACTCTGGTAGAATATATTTTATTACATATTATCTATGGTATATGCATACTATATATATATATATATAAACTCATTTAATAATAAAGTTAAATATATAATAAGTAGTAATGGTAAAATAAATATCAAAATAAAAACACAATCCTACAAAACTTGTATTATTTAAGTCAATATGAAAAAGTAAATATAATACAATAAGCCTCAAAAATACTGAATTAGCTTTCCAAAAGTTGCTACCAGAATCATAATGCTAAAACTAATTGGTATAGGGGTCACCACTATATAGGGAGTTAGAGATATGGAGAACTATAATGGAGAGTAAAAAGTGTTTAAATATATATAGAAGTAAACGGAACATTGGGTGCAAGTTAATTTATGATTATAGTAAGGAAAGTAGCTTACTGTTCAAGGCTCCAAGAGGATCTTTAACAACAAGAGAATATACATGTAAATGAAAAAATATGGGCGATTTAGTCAGCAAATTGTGTAAGGAATATAGAAAATATTAGGCAACGGTTGATTGAATGTAAATGCTTGAAAGCAGAAAGGGTACAAATAATGAAGTTATGGGAAAATAAATATGAATAAAGTGATTATACACAAAGTGGGTTATTGATTTTTATGCTGCGTTTGGTAAAGATAAGGGGGATTTAGATATAAACGCCATAGAGTTGACAAATATTATGTTGTGGAAATGAGATGGAGCTGATTATGGGAAAACTTAGAGTGGGGAATGGAAGGGGAAGGTAAAGTGGCTAACAGGTTTCTTTGGGCATAATTGCTGAGAGATTCCTGACTCCATTTAAGAAGAAGTCATGGTACATCACATCACATTACAATGACAGTTAATTTTAGCACTATGATTCTGGCAGCAACTTGGCAAAAGCTAGCACAGCGCTCTCGAGTTTAATTATATTATATTTACATTTTCATATTAACTTGAACAGTACAAGTTTTGTATGACTACATATTTTGTGAAAAAAGTATAATTTTCTAGATTGAAAAAAGGTCTTTACTTAATTATCCAATCCATACCAAAAACCTTCCCAACAGTCAATGACAAAGAAACAATAAAGCTGATAGCAATGCATATTAAATTTGCCAATTGCTTATAGAAGAGTTGAGTTATTTCTTGTTTTACACTCAAGCTAATAATATCTGGAAATAACTGAATGACCAGCTAGATTAACTGTGATTTAAATGGATTGACTGTGACTCATTTAACTTAATTATGAATTATTTTACTCGAAAAGACAACTCCAAGACAGTTTGCAGCCGGAAAAAAAAGCTTTATCTATCGTGGATCCCATGATTATGGTCATGGCAGGCCGATGTGGTGCCTATTGCAACATGAAAAAAAATATATAAAGACCTTAATTAGTTGTAATAGAAAAATAATTTTTAAGTGTGGAAGCAAATATGTTATTGCTAAATTATTTACATATTTAAACAATTTAATGTATGAAAAATGTGTGTGAGTGTAAGTAAATAGAAAATCATTTTAAATTAGCTTACTGCAATGTTTTATTACACACACATATATATGCAATATGTCTGTCTCCATATATGTAAGAAACAAAAAAGATTTAAAAGTAATGTCAAGCCGATCATCAGATCCGATTTCTATTCACATCAGAGAGTTGGATTAATCTCAATTTTCAGTTTTAATTGCATATGTCACGTTGGGGAAATAATTTCAATTCTCATTTTTTATATCAGAATATTTTCACGCATTCACTGTTTAAATAATTATTTTGTCTAGAAAGATTTTTTTTTTAATAAAATGTTGTCTTTTGTTAAAAAACTATGAATATTTTTCTTTTTTACAACTAAAAGAGTAAAAAAAACAACAAAACTTCAGAAATGAATATTATATTATATCTAAACAGAAAAGCGAATAGTGATATTTATAATGAATACATTTATGCTTATTTCAATAGCATGTATTTTTTTAAGATCGTTGCAATTAATATTTTAACGATTGACTTAGACTTTATAAAAATCTGTGTTTGCTTAGGTATTTCTTAGTTAAATGATAAATGTTCGTATTCTATTTTAATTTACACTTTAGGTTAAGAACGCGTCAAAGTAAACCCCTAAATGGGAATTCCACTAATTTAATATTTTATTATGTCAATATAGCAGATGTGCTTATTTAGATTTGGAATGATAATACTGAAATACATTATGAGTAAAATAATAACAACAACAAAAAAAATAAAACCAATTTAGTATAATTAAAAGTTAGCTAATTAACGTAATTACTTATCTGGGATATTTAATTAAATGTAATGGAAAAAAAGAAAGCATTTGTATTCAGAGAAAATGTTACCGTTAATAATAGAATAAGAAATGTAGATTCTAGTTTACAAAAGATAGATCAGCAGATTAAATCCAAGGGTACTGGGTTATTAGAACTGCGACATGAAGAATTATAATCGTTTAATCATTAAATTAATTAGGTTATTAAATCAAAAACATTTTAAAATCTACATTAAAAAACAACAACCAATTTAACAAAAAAAAAAAAAATACGAAAAGCATTAATGTGAAGAATAGTTAAAATGCGGGTTTAAATCAAATTGAGTGTGTGTTTGCGCGTGCATATTCTACATAATCTATTTTAATACATGTTACAGGCTTACACCTGTATTTATATACGTAATATATGCGGGATTTGAATTCAGACTTTCACACGACCTACAACTCTTAGTGCCATCTTATATTGCTGACTCACCTGATAACACACATGTTGAAAAGATAAATAATCACCAATATACATATTTCGTGCTAAACCAGCACTCATCAGTTGGTTCAGATTACCATCTCCACATATATATATATACAATTAGTACTCAGCTTTATATTAAGATAACCAATCTTCATACTTTAATGAGTGCTGGTTTAGCACGAAATACGTATATTGGTGATTACTGTATTTATCTTTTCAACATGTGTGTGATCAGGTGAGTCAGCAATATAAGATGGCACTGAGAGTTGTAGGTCGTGTGAAAGTCTGAGTTCGAATTCTGCAAATATTACATATATAAATGCAGATGTAAGCCTGTACAATGTATTAAAATAGATTATGCAGAATATGCACGTGCAAACACACACTCAATTTGATTTAAACACGCATTTTAACTATTCTTCACATTAATGCTTTTTGTATTTTTTTTTGTTAAATTGTTTTTTTTTAAAGTAGATTTTAAAATATGTTTTTGATTTAATAACATAATTAATTTAATGATTAAACGATTATAATTCTTCATGTCGCAGCTCTAATACCACAGTACCAATCCAAGTAATTAACTTAATATAATTTTTTGAAGGAAAAATACGATAAAAAAACTGCCTCAAAAACCATTGCACAAAGGGTAATAGCCTGCACTATTGGTAATTTCTGAAGAACTAGAATATAAATCAACAGAAAAGATCATCAAGAAACATTTCCTGGGGACTCAACCCTTATAGTCAAAAAACCAATTAAAAAACCAAACAGGTTGATCCAATTTTTATTATTATTTGTATAAGCCACAAGACTATATATAAACCCATGGTAAAGGTAGTATAACTTATTTAAAAATTGTAGTATGAATTAGATTGATAGTCTTATATATATATGATTATCTAATAAAATCATTGAGCTTGCAATAACAAAAAGGTATATATGTATTAGTATGGAACACATTAAATTAGTATTTATCAAAGTTGTTTGCATTTTGTATTGCTTTGCTTGGTATAGATTTAGTTCTTAGTCTCTCTCTCCATAATACTATTTTTCTAATTAATACTTTAACAGATTTTCATTTTTTATTTTTAGCCCTGGTGGCAGTTTTTGTCAATGCTCAACCTTTTACTTCTATATACATTTAATAAATTGGACTTGATTTGTTAGAAATTTAATTTTACAAATGAAAAACATTCCAAAAAAATCATATGAACTTTGCAAATATTGAAAAAACAAAGAGTTGTAATAAAAATAAAGGACATAAAACATTATTCAACAATGTGCAAAAAATCATCTTCCGAAAATAAATAAAATATTTTTTAACAGAAATTTATTTTTGAAACATGAATGAATAAATATGAATCTGATAAATTTATCAAACTGTGCTTTAAAATATTAAAATCAGTCAAGTGTTGTTAGCCGAGAGGTCATTGCAGCCACCTTGCAAGCAAGTAGTTGGTTGCAGATTATTGTGGGTTCACCTCTCAGCCAATGCTATGACATATGCAAAAAAATATTAAAATAATTTTATAATTTTTAGAATATATTAAAAGATCCTAAACAGCATTAATAATGTCAGTAATGATGTTACATGATCAGTGTCACAAAAGCATAGTCATCTTATCATTATAACTTTCTTTGTTAACATTATAGTCAATTTTAAACTTTTATTTTTAAAAATAAAATATATACAAATAAAATCAAAATGTCACATGATCACCATTTCTTATGCTTGCTCATAATTGTACTACTAACATAACTATTGTATGGAGAGTTTTGCTTGTTTTAAAATCAAAATGTGTATTCTTTTAGTTTTAAATAATTATTATACAATTATTGCTTTAAATTTATCAGAAATATTTAGTAATATAGCAAAAAATTTTGAAATTTTGTTTTATTTTTTCAAAATTTTTTTTCAGTAATCTTACAAATGTTGTAAAAACCCGATTCTGAAGAACAGAACCTGTCAACGACTTAAAGGTTGTACTATTTTTCATGACAGTAGACTAAAGAACTTGTAATTTTTTTTAATGTCTGGAATATTGACTTTTTCAATTTTTTTTAAAATTAATAGATCAATAGCTACTAGATCACAGTTTTATTATTCTAAAATAAAACCTAGATCACAGGTTTATTATTTTAAAATAAAACCTACATTAATATCAGTTGAGTTAATGATAGAAGAGTAATTTAACATAGCAGAATTACCATGATGTTTCTGGAGTAAACAACCCATGATAATTATTGGAATTGTTAATAAGAAAATTAAAGGATTGAGAGATCATATGTAATTTAATAAGTGTATTTCACAAATGGGTGATATAATCGAGTCAATAACTTTTGGCCTAATCATCAGACATCAGAGTCAAACATAATAACATTAAAAATACTTTTATTAATGGTATGTATAATTATTGTTAAAGACTTTTTAAAAAAAAATCAAAGATTAAACTGATTACCAAAATAAATATAGTAAACTTAAATTGAAAGGCAAACAAATAACATTGTAAAGTTTCTAAACAAAATTTTAAAATGTGATAATATGAACTGGAGTTGTCTTAAATTAGTTCAGTAAATTTAGGTTTCCAAAAATATGAATATGCCACACAAATAAACAATAAAGTGTGTTTATCTGCCATATTTTACTACAAATGATGCAGAGAACAATGGGAAAAAAATCAAAATACAATCAAAATATCAGGCTTTTTACAAAAATGTGTGATATAATTTTAGTTAGGAGAAATCAGTTTACATGTATTAATACTATTAATAGCTTTGTTATAAAAAATGATAAATTTAATTAAAAGATGAAACTGTAATTAATAAATAGGTTAGTACAAAGAGAAGACGTATGAAATTTAAGTGACTACATAAAGGAAAATAAAGAAAAGAAATTATAATAATGATGCTAATGATTATGATCTTAATAAAACTAATCAAGTAGTTAATAATTAATTGCTTGGGAATTTATGGGAGTTTAAAAGAAACTCTTACAAAAAGTGATGAAGTTTGAAGCACGATTCATAAATCTTGAGTTTGAGATTCAGTTCATCTCTAGATAATGTTGGCAATGATTATTAGTAAATAAGTTAAAAAACCCTCATTCGTTTTTTAATTATATATTTTTTAGTCAAACATATATAAATAAGCTAAAAAGAAAGTTAGGGGATACTTACTGATTTAATATATAATCACTAATCTTGTTTAAAGTCATAATGATTTATATTTGGATAAAAAAGGCCAAGTCATCGTTTTTTTAAATCTACTAATGATGCTATTTTTTCATGACTGTTGTTTCAGTCATTACTGCTTTTAGAATTTAGTTGTGTTTTTTTAATTGCAATAATTATCATATAATTATTTTAAATATTGTTTAAATATTTAAGTATTTGATTTATTATATAATGTTTTCACTGCACAAAGTTCTGTTAGACATTTATAAAACTTGGATTTTGGATATTCTTCTATAGGTTTTATATTTATGAGAAAGTAAATCGTTTCTAATATACATCTTCCAGAGCCATTCAGAGCTACATTATCCATCAGGATATATATATTTTTTGCATTCAACATTATTATTATTGATGATTGCATAATTTTGCCTCAAAAAGCAAACCCGATTGATTCCTAAAATTCCTCATAAATAAAAAAATTCATATAAGAAACAAGCAATTATAATAATTTTTTATGCCAAATAACAACAACAAAATATTGAAAACCTGATTAAAAAGACAAAGCTTAAGATTGAGGAGATGGGGAGTGAAAAATAATGAATAAACATTAAATAAAAAAAAATTACAGTCAGCCATTTTGAACTCTACCTTGACAAGATTAATATACCATTAAAATCGAAATTCATTATATTTTATAAAATGAAGCATATAAAAAGAAATTCCACATAATAAATATTTTTACCTTAATTTTGGTGCACTTCTTTTTGTGTGATTAATGTTTTTCTTTTTAACATGTGTGTGATCAGGTGGGTCAGCAATATAAGATGACACTGAGAGTTGTGGATCGTGTGAAAGTCTGAGTTCGAATCCCGCATATGTTACATATATAAATGAAGGTGTTAAGTCTGTACAATGTGTTTGTGCAATAAGTTAAGTGACGAAACTAATTTTTTTTTTGCAACAGCTGTTAATATATATATATAATTAATTTACTGCTTTTTTAAAAACCCAAATGCAGCATAATTAAATAAAAAATGGATGATCAATAAATATAATGTATAATTGATTATTGTAGTTTTAATAATTGCTTCTTTTGTCAATATAATATAAGATAGGGGATTTGAACACAGACTTTCAAGCTCCCTTCAGCTATTTACTCTATCTCATATAATTTTTTTCTAAAAATGACATATTTTTACCTGGTAGAAAATAACAGTTCTATAAATACAAAAAATATTAATTAGAAATTACTTAAATAAAAGTTGATTTTAAGTTTAATGTATACATATTAAAATGTATTATAAATATTACTTTGTTATTGTATATGATCAAAGTTTGTTTTGAATTATATACTGAATAAAATTTATATTTTTGCTAACATTTTTTTTTATATTTATAATGAAAATTGCCATTGTGCTGCAGATAAATTATGAAAATGATGATTAAATAAAATAAATAAATAATATACTTGTATTTAATGCCCTTTTATCATATAAAGTTGATTATTAATTTCATAATTCATGAAATGATTTTATTTCTCTCTCTCTCTCTCTCTCTCTCTCTCTCTCTCTCTCTCTCTCTCTCTCTCTCTCTCTCTTTTTTTAGCCAAAATTACTTAGTTTCACAATGACAGCATTTTTATCATGAATGGATTTAGCATTTACAATTAATCAAAAATTAATTGAGTGAATATATTTGAACTAATGCTCATATTAAAAAAATATTATTAATACACTTTGCTCTTGTAGATTATCAAAACTTGTTTTTGATTTTGCATTGTATGAATGAGACTTGTATTTATCTTGTTTTTTTTGGTGCTGTAAATTATAATTCAGACTATCCCATAGAGATGTTGGATGAAATTCAGGTAAGAAAAGGTGGATGTATATTAATTTTTTGTTAGAGAAAATATTTTTGTTAAAAAAACTAGAAATGAAATTTAACAGTTTTAAAGGGATTCATGTCACTTTGAATTAAATAACAAACTGTTATGTTATTATCAATATACAGACTGTCAGATAATGTTTATGGAATGTTTAGAATGAATTAAAATCATGGTTTAAATGATTTGACAAATTAACAATGAAATAATATTAATAGTGATATGAAAATTGATTCATGTAAAACATTTAAAACAACTGAAGATTATATAGATGAATTAACTAATTATGATGTACTTTGTTATATAAAAACCCACACAAAAATGAATAATACAGTTTCTTTATTTATTGATCATATTAATAAAAGCTTAATGAAAAATAATGTATTAACTGCAGTTGTGAACCAAAGATTGTTGACTATTATTTTATAGTTCTATCTATAACAAAAAAATAATACAGCATAATGAAATCACATCAGAAATAGTTAAAAATAAATTGATATTATATAATAATAAACTAATCAGAAAATTTCTACAAGAAACTAAGGACATTAATACTTTACTAGAAGTTTGTAGAAAATTTTAAAGACATATATAAATATTTACAAAAAATCATTGTGAGTAAAAATAATAATAAAAAGTGCAATATAAATTGGATAAATAAAAAATCTAAAATTAATCCAAGGGAAAAAATGTGGAAAGAATATAAAAATAAATAAAATCATGATTTATTTTTTAAATATAAGAACTAAGAAATAAAATTAATTCTATTACAAGAGTAAAAAAAATATTGCTTTATAGAAAAAAATAAAAATAAAAATAAAGATAGTTTAAAATACAAATAAAAAAAAAAGAAATATTACTAAAAAAATCCAATTCTATAAATGACAAAGATTTAGAAAAACATGTCAATATAAATGATAGTTTCCTTCTAGGTAATATGTTTAATTCTATATTTTTAGAAAGAATTAACAAAATAAAATCTAAACATATTACGAATATTTCAAAAACATATAATCAACCTCATTCAATATCTATGCCAAATTTAAATGAAAAGGAACTATAAGAAATAATAAAAAAATATAGAGTTAATATAAGTTCAAGTATAGATAAAATAAGAATGACAGACATAAAAATAATATTAATAAACTATCGGATATTATACTTTATATGATCAATAAGATAATATACAGTAATAAATTTTCTACATTATTAAACTTTTGGTATTAGAAGATTCTGACATTTTCTATTGCTCCACCTGGTGGAAGTTTTTGAAACTGCTTAATCTTTCATTTCTGTATAAAATCTTTATTTTATACTAAAACCCAACAAATCGGATTCTATTTTTTTTAAATTTAATTTTATAAAAGTGTTCTAAAAATAATATTTAAACTTTGTAAATATTGAAAAAGGGGTTGTAAATAAGAACAAAGGGTTTAATATATATAATAATATGAATGTAAACACTATTCAGAAAATAAACAAATTCTATTTAATTTTAATTTTTTTTTTAAATGTGAAAAAAAAATGTGGATTTATAATAAATCTATCAAATTCTGCTTTAAAATCTGATGTTTGCTTTATATATTTTACAATATTTGAATAGATTAAGGCATGGACAAACCTATGCTATGGTTTTCTTTGCTAATATTATGGATAAGGTTATTATTAACTATTTTTAAAAATAAAAGACATATGAATAAAATCAAAGTGTATATGTGTTATCTTTTTGTTTTAAATAATTATCAATCAATTAGTGTGTAAAAATATTCAGATACTTTTAATAAACTAGCAAAGAATCATGTTTTTTATTCCAAAAATTTTACATGAAAATGAGACTACAAAAGAAGAAAAAATGTGAACATCTTGGAGAAATCATTTCTTCCATTAACAATAGATTAAAGATGTTTGATATTTGTTGACTGGCCATAAGAGATTGACCTCTTCAAAATTTATTTTTTAATTAATAAATCAATAAAAGGAAAACTGAAGAAATAGCTTTACGAAAAAGCCCCTACATTAATATCAGTTAAACTAATAGTAAAGCAGCAATCTAAAATAGTACAATTACTATGCTATTAACAAGTTATGGAAATTAGCAAATCTATAGTAAGATCAATTTTTAAATCTGGGAATAGAAATAATTTTGACATCTATAGATCTATATCTATTTTTCCTTCAATCGCTAAAATAATGGAAATTTATATTCACAAAATTATCAATTTTTTTAAAATAATAACTTTTTAAATAAACACCATTGAATTGATAGAAAAAAGACACAGCATTATGTTATTGAAAATTTTGCACATAAAATTAATAATGTTAAATGATAAAAATATATAAGTATTTATATTTTTAGACTTTTATATGGAATTTTATGTAATACAATGTACCTGACTTACAGTTTAAAAAATTGTGGATCCACATAGGCATTGCTCAGACTATTAAAAAATAATATGTTATAGCAAAAATATAAATGTATTGAGAAAAGAGCAAATGAATATATGTGGAGTTCCTCAAGATTCTACATTTAGTGCATAATTATTTCTTATTTTTATAAATGACTTAGAAAATATAAATATTGATGAAGCAATATATCAATATGCAGATGATACTGTTATGATAAATGCAAATAACAATATTTATATTGCAATTAGAAAGTGTCAAGAGAACTTGAACAAAATTGTCCGTTGGTGGCGTGACAAAAGAATTTTCATATATGGGGAAAGAAACAAAATGGATGTCGCTCACATGAAATATAAAAATATTGCCATGGATACTTACATTCATGTGATTATATTTAATAATAATTAATACAACATGTAATGATAATAAAAATATAAAAGTAGAACAAGTAAAGTATGTTAAATATCTTGAAATGATAATAGATGAAAAAGGTCTAGGAAACATTATATTAAGATTCTAATTAATAAATTTAAATGTTTTGCAACAATATTCTATAAAAATCAAAGATATTTTTTATTTAAATATTTTTATTGACATATATAAATCTTTGTGTGAATCTTTATGGGGATATATGTAGAGTAATAATTTGGTCAAGTTTTTATAATTTACTATCTTTAAAAAAGGCGTTTTAAGAAGATTAGATATCTCTAATTATCTCTTTCTCTCTCTCCTTTAAAAAAAAACAAAAAAAAAAAAAAAACTGAAAAAAAAAAAAAAAAGATATCCAACAAAAATTAATTTTTAATCTTTTTTTTTAAAAAAATTCTAAATTAGATGGTAATAGGTATTCTGTTCAACAATACAAAAATCTTTGAAGATTTGTTTTTTTTAAATAAATAAACATATATACAGCTTTATCTTTACATTTTTTCTTTATTTATATTTTAATAAAATCGTAATAATGAATAACAAATAACTTTTTAATTTTTATGTTATTTTATACATAAAATGTTTTACCCTAAAATTATCTTGGAACTTTTAGCCATTCTTTTTGTTCTAAGTAAAAAAAAAGTATTTAGAAAGTTGGGAGATGCTTCACAAATGTGAAAGTAAAAGAACTTCTAAAGTTTGATGCATAGGGTATATTAGTATTATTTTGTATTAAAATTAACTAAATAGCTACATAAACAGAGTATTTAATAAAGTCTAAGATTTTTTGTATAATTGTCAAGCATTGATGAAAATAAAAAGCACCTATCTAAAAGAGGTAATAATTGTATACTAGAGTAATAGCACTATGGTGTACAAAAACATTGGCTGTATATTGGAATAAAGGTTCTAGTACATGCAATATATAATGTGCAATGATGATTGCTATGTCTTTTGATTAACCCATTGTGACTACATATTTAATGCAACTGATGAATAATTTGAACCATTGTTATTATTCCACTTCAAAAATTGTTCTTTATTATTAAATATGAGCAAACATCAGACATGATCCTGAGTGCATGATTAAATATCACTTACTATAAATCTGTATTTTTTTGCAGTTCTAATTTTGGGGTTATTAACTCTTATGAGTGTATGTCAGTACATATTGCCAAGTTAAATACAAAATTTACATACTTCAAATATATATATATATATGAAAAACAAAAACAAGTTAATCACGTAACCTGCTATATTTTATTAGATCAATCACACACAATTGATAATTAGTATCTGTATTCATAATCACAATAGGTAAGTAATAAAGTTTGAATATTCCCCAGATTTACATATAAATACACTTAAGCATGGAAGCAAATGCATATGTTAAAGGTACTATAAACATTTCACTTATATTAAATACAAATCTGTAATTTGTATAAAAGTAAAGATAAGTTTCAGTGTGGTAGCTATCATAGCCAACCAATGTTAGTTTGAAGCATAAATTGTTAATTTATGTATAGTCTCATTTGTAATAGATTTGCTTCAATGTTTTGAATGTTGGCTAAGTAAAGGTTACTTTTATTAACTGTAGCTCTGTGCATTTCAGCTGGTAAAGGCAGATACTTCTTCAAGTTATCTTTTAAAATGTAGAATGACTCAATGCCTAGTTTAGCTACAGTTATTTTTGTTATAAGTAACACTTTGATAGTGTAATTTTACATTAATTCAAAGTTAATATACTCCTCAATATTTGTAAAAAGCAAACAAAAGATTAAAGTTTTATTGGTACAAGATTTAATTCAAATAATAGCGTTTGCCAATTAGAAATAGATAAAAAATTATTAGTTAACATTTACAATTTGTTTTTTTAAATCAACATTACTCCTTACCAAATACTCTTCTTTGCTTGGACTACACACCCTTTCCATATCTCCTTCCCATTTCATATGTATTCCCTTCCCTTTCACCATATTGTACTTGAATTTCATTTTGCCATGTAATCATCTCTTTGTTAACCTTTTTAACTGTTGTATATTTTGTCTTTTTGATGAATAAAAGCTTTCATCACTGAGAAAAAAAAGTTCAAATTTTTTCCACAATTTTTTTAAAATCTAAAACATTATCTAATTCAGAAGTGTATAAACAGAAGTGATTTTTACTCTAACACATACACTGTAGTGTTGTTATAATAGTGCAATGACGTCTTGTTGAGTGTTGAGGATACTCTCAAACCAAAGCACAAGGTAGAGACTTTTGAAAAGGTAAGAGCGCCCGTCTTATCTTTTGAAATTAAATTTAGTTATATAGGTCAATGTAAAGCATCTTAGGTTAATGTTATTTTGGATATAATTTTTGGTAATTATATATACATACACAAAAAATAGGACTAATGAACTACACAATCTTAAATTAAAAACAATATTAATTTAAATAATATAAATGCAAATAAAACAACCAATAAATTTACATGTCTGTGAAGTAAATGTCTATTAAAAATATATGCCTTTTTATAGTCTGACTTATTTTTAGAATGCTAGATAGGAAGTATCCTACTTTTAACTAATAATATCAAAAACTAGCGTGATCTATTAGAATAATTAATCCCTTTACATATACAAAACAACACTCTCCATATAGTAGTGCAATTGTTTAATAACAATTATTGTGCTAGTATGAGATAGTGATCATGTGATGTTTAGTGGTTTAACCCTTTACATATATATATACACTCGATAATTATTTTATTATTATTATTTTAGCTTGGTGAAAATATTTTATACTGAACCAGGTACGCTGATGAGATACTGAAGAGGTGAAGCAATTCAAGTTTTGGTTGTGAATTAAAATACGAACCAAATGTTTTAAATAAAAGTATTGCTTTTAGATAATTCAATAATGTTTTATGTCAGTTTGAGTTTTAAACAAATTATTTAAATCGTTAAACCTAATTGACTTTCATACCTTTTTGGTAGGAAGTAAAAAAATATAGCTAATATATATATATATTACATTCTGTTAATCAAAATATTGTATCATAATAGCTAATATTGAAATGTTGAATATAGATTTCAATTTTTATTTTAAATTTGTCATTTTTGATTTTAGTTTCCTGTTATTATTATTGTTTGTTTATCAATGAAATTCAGAGTGCCAAAGACTCTTTCAATAATAACTCAATTATGCAATATTTATCAATAAATTTATTCATTTGAGATTACAACGATTCTAAAATATATATTATAAAAATATACATAATATAAAGCAAACAGCATATTAAAATATTTATCTTATCTTAGTAACATTTGACAATTTTAATAAAACATTTTTTAATAATACCTGAACGATAATAGCAACTTTATTGTGTCTTACAATTCATTCAGGACAAAACACAAAATATTGTCACAGACTATTATCAAAGAACTATTCACACTAGCATAATTGTATACTGTATTACTTTGTGCATTCAATTCAAAAAGTGTTTCCACTAGCATTTATATATATATGACACAGATAAGCCAGTATGAAAAACATTGAGAATAGTGATATGGAAGCAATATTTATGTTTTATTCAGCAACGGGTTAGATTAAATAAATTGATTTTAGGCATTTAAATTAAAAAAAGTTAATAAATAAATGCCCGATTTTGTCGTTTTTTTAAAAAAAATTATAAATATAAAAATATTATTCAAAAGAAACTTAATTATTAAAGGAAGCAATGATTTCCTTGTTTTCATTAAATACATGCAATGCTATGTTTTGTACAAATAAAAATATATGATTATTTAAAACTAAAAATAAGATGCAGAATAGAATAAAATTTTAAAAATATAATTATTACAAACTACTAACCCTCGAAAACAATGAGCTGCTGATATAAGCCAAAATTCAGATATTAAAGTAGCACCACATTCATAGAAACCATTTTTATATAAAGCCACATGCCATGGCCAGCTGCCTTGGGAAACACTGTCTCCTCCCACAACTCTTGATAAACTTGGTATAAAGGCTGGTCGTAGGCCACATTCTAATAATAATAATAATAATAATAATAATAATAATAATAATAATAATAATAATAATAATAATAATAATAATAATAATAATAATAATAATAATAATAATAATAATAATAATAATAATAATAATCAAGAATAATAATAATAATAATAATAATAATAATAATAATAATAATAATAATAATAATAATAATAATAATAATAATAATAATAATAATAATAATAATAATAATAATAATAATAATAATAATAATAATAATAATCAAGAATTATAAAATAACAAGAATATGAAGTAATAAATAATTATTACAAATAATTCAAAGATCTAATTATGTAAATTACAACTATTGCTTCAAATTCTTAAAAAAAATAATATTTTCAAAAAATATTTTGAATTGATATGAGCTTATGTTTAAATGTTTACTATATATATATATTTGACACCACTATTTTGTTTGACAATGCAGGAATCTGCAATGATTATGCATTCAACATTCACAAAATGGCTCTTTGTGATTAGAGCAATGGTTGAGTGACAGACTCTAGAACTGATAACACAGAGGCAAAACTCTCCATACAGTAGAACCACTCAGTGTGAGCCAGAGTAATCAATGGATGCAGAAAGGTTTGTGCATAAAATTCCTATATATGTATGGAGAGTTCTGCCTGTGGGTTAACAGCTTGTGCAAGCATAAAGAATAATGATCATGTGATGTTTAGACTCTAGGACTCAAGTACCATGGATTACTACTCAATTTTATCCCTTCCAAAACTCAAAGTTCTTGTGAATTTTCAACTCAACTTCTGATCAATGAACAATTCAATTATTATTACTTACAAAATTTCAGATTCACAGTCAAATAATTTCACAACCCCCTGAAAAAATTCAATTTGGGTAAAATGCTTATTAACTTAAGAACAATTATTTTCATAGGCATTGATAAAAAACTGAATAATAACTTCTAAAACAATTACAAAAAAAGATATAAATTCATTTAAAAATATTTCTTGCCTATGCGAAAATGCATGTTTTAATTTTTGTTTTAAACAAAGACTGTTATATGGTATTTTTCACCTAAATTCAGTATTAATTTAATATTCATTTTAAATTCTTCGAACAAAAGAAAGTTGTGCATTAAGTTAAAAAAAGACCAGTTTGGATGACAGTTTGCCATTGCCTGCTATCCTTTTAACATAATTTATTTTAGCACTCCAAATTTGGAGCTATATTATAGTATAATAAATAATTCTTATATCATTAGATGCTTAATATATATGGAAAGTTTACTACCTGGCTGAATTAGGCAATAAATGACCAATTAGTTGCAGTTGATCAATGTGTAATTTGATAAAACATTCCACCTTCTTAGTTTAAGAATAATTATTTAAAATTATATGCAGTAATTTCTGAACAAAAGTCAAACGTTAGTTTGATTATTTTTATGAATCAGCAACAATACCGTTTTTTCTTTAGTATAGTAAAATAAAAAAACAAAACAAAATTCCTGACATTCCAAAATATTAACATTTTTTTTTCTTAATCATATGTCAAAGCAACCGCGGGAAGCGAACCGGCAACAATTGTCTGCAAGCAAGCAGGCGCCTGCGCTGCCCTCTCGGCCACCAATGCTTGACAAAAATATTAACATTTATAAATTAAAAGGATAGAAAAAATAAAATTTCCAGTTTTTTTCCCATTAAAAAGATCTTAAATACTAGTGCTTATCAAAAATATAAATTTTTAAAAAAAAAGTTTTAATTAAAGTGAAAAGTTTATATATATGATATAAATATATATATATATTTTAAGAATATGCAACTGAAACTAAACTTATTCAATTGTCAATGGATTTAATACATTCAATGTGGATTTTTGAAAAGTTTATTTTTATACTTATATATATTTTACAAAAATAACTTTAATAACTGAAACACAGGCTTAACATATACCTGTGTCTATATATGTAATATATAGGGTATATGAGCACATACTTTCACATGATCTACTACTCTCCACTCTATCTAATAACACAGATACACTCAAGCATATGCTGAAAAGATAAATAATCACCCATATACATATTTCATGCTCAAACAGCAATCATCAGACACAGGTATATGTTAAGCCTGTGTTTCAGTTATTACATTGTAGAGATGTCTGCCCATCCTTGCATATGTATTAAATGGATTATGTCCTGTACATGTGGGGTTAAGATTGACTTTAGGTCAACATGGGTGTGACAAGAATCTCAGCCTCAGGGTGGCCTTTGAGCATTCCATCATCAGATTTTCAATTGGATGGACGGTTGAATAGTTGGAGTGTGTAGTAGATTGGAGCCTGTCCATTAAAGTATGAAGATTGTCTATATTAATATATATCTGAGCACTTATAGTATATATGAGTGGGAGATGATAATCTGGACCAACTGATGATTGCTGGTTGAGCATGAAATACGTATATTGGTGATTATTTATCTTTTCAGCATATATGTGCTTGAGTGTATCAGTGTTATTAGATAGAGTGGAGAGTGGTAGGTCATATAAAAGTCTGTGCTCATATATCCTAAAAATAACTTTAGTGGTCTCATAAATAAGTGATGGATATTAAATATGTAGCACTGACAATATTATGGGCATTCCTTTTTTTTTATTAAAATTTACATGTATATAGTATTTATATAGGAAAGTATACTGTATATGTAAATATATTAAAAGTTGTACTAGAGTTTGGTTGTGTTTTGGTTCTCTACTTATTTATTCTTTTATGAGATCTCTCTATGTTAAAACATTCCCAGTTAATCTTAGTCCTGTCATCATATTCATCCCCAAGAGTTTCTGTTTCAAATGTAAGAATTTGCATAATATTAGTTTTTTTAAAGATTAATTTCAAATCATCACAAAGTCTGAACGTGACCTAATTAGATAATACTTTAGTTGTAAAAAATTCCGTGTGTGTAATGGATAATTTGTAAGAAACAATATTTCATTAGCGGCAGTAAATCTTAGTATTTCTAGATAACAAGAAAAAATTTCCAGGTTTAAGTCCCCAAAAGGCCCCTCAAAATCTGCAATATTTCAGGTTAATTTAACATATTGTAACAATCCGGATAAGATAGACTTACGTAAACTGCACTACAGGGCGCCATCTAGGCATTTGAACCTAGAAAAATTTATAAAGTAGGCAGATACGTAAGTCAAAAAAAAAATTTTTTTTTTTTTTTTTTTAAATATTTTTATTCCGGTCGTTAGCCCATGTCACTAGCTCAGTGGAATAGCAGAGATTTAATAATATATTTTAAGAGTATATAAAAAAAGAATAAAATAAGCCACTGCCAGTAATTAGGATACAAACATTTATTTATGCACATATATATATAAGATTGAAAATTGTTTTAGTATCAGTTTACATTTTAACATTTAACATTATTTTTAACTTTACTTTAAATTTTAATTTACATTTTAATTTCTACTATATTATAAGTCTACATTTTAATTAAGTTCGTACAGATGGAATTATAAAAATTTGTTTTAATAATGTTGAGTATAGATTGGTTACATAGATTACAACGGTTAAAAACATTTCAAAATAAACATAAACAATCAAAATATAAAATCATTGATACTGACAATTGCAGAGAGAAATTTATAAGTAACCCAATAGTATTCACCATAAGATACTTGCATTATCACCAATAACTTAAAAGACATCCGAATAAATACATTTTAGATACTCACCGTAAGGTATCATTATTTATCGAATGTCTATATATTTTGATCAAATATAAAAACCCAAAACATACTTAAACGATAACCAATCCATGCAAGCATCTATAAACAACTTAAATTTAATGCATTTTTATTTAGTGTCGAGTATGAATAGACTACATAGATTTGCATTTGAAAAGAAAATATTCAATCCTTGTTTAACCTTAGGCCAAAGGTTCGCAGTCAAACCAAACTTCAATCCATCTGATACATCGATGTGTTCAATGTAATATGAATATGGCAGCACAATTAGGTTAAGAGAAGAAACTGCTTCTCGTCAGATAGGAATATTACATCTATCAGACAAGAAGAGCAATAAAAAAACTCCATCAAAAGGAACAGCGTTCTATGTCTTATAATCCCTTCCATAGGCAAAACGGAAGTGTGTGGTGTATAATAGCAATTCTGCCCATAGCGAATCTCATACTACATCTACTAATTACACCAATATATCCAATCCATTGACCTAAACCAACTACAAAATGAATAACCTAAGATTACCCTCCCCTAATATAACTTTACAAATCTATACAGCCATTCACGCCTGACCTAAGTTTAACATTTATATCATTTAACTTAACGGAAAACAGAAATCATAATAAAACTTAAAGAACAAAAAATAAATAAATAAATGGAAATGATTTTACAAAATAAATACATTAAATAAAATTATAACTAATTAATAAATAACGTTGGTCAGATAGGATAATATTGCAATCATTTAAATATGGAAAGTTTTAATTTAATGTTCATTATTTATAAAGTTCTTACGGTTTAAAACAGTTCATATTTATCTGTTGCTTGCCATGAATGTGAATTCCCATGCCGTCCTAAGGTTGGTATTCTGTTGGCCGATTTATTTATCCATCCGGAGGTTTTTGCTTTAACTGGTCCTCAATGTAGAAAAACGATAGTTCATTTCTCTTTCTTTCTTAGCAAAACTGAAGGGATTGAAGAGTGCATCTTTTCAATCCCTTCTCCTTCACTTCCGTGCTAACACATCTCTGTCCACTCATCATAATAATCAATAACTCCTCACTTTTATATTAATTTGAAGGATTGATTCTTCATTACGTCATCGATGTGATGATCCTTTCTCTGAGGTCCGATTTCCCGATGGATTTCTTTCATTGGCTATTTGTTTCTATTGTTTTCCTGTCTGACCGATGTTTTTACATTTGAATGCCCAAGGCTAGTTTACATCACTAACTAACACAATCATTTCCATTTCTGATTAATTAATGTGTTTTCCAAGATTAAAGATATATTTTTATCTCTAAATCTTAAGTTTTTGTTTTTAAAATACCTTTCTATTTTTAATAAAGTTTTATTTTAATAATTTTTTTTTTTCTGTGTGATTTATATATACGAGTTTAAGATGATATTTAATTTCGATTTTTCTGTCTTAAAAAAAAAATTTTTAAATGCGAACTTTTTATTTTAATGTTTAATAATAATAAAAATAATGTAACGTCGTCTGTGCTCATTACAATATATTGAACCCATTATTAAAAATTAACTATGCCACATATCTTTTCTAAGATAATTTTGAATTTACGAAAGCTTTTTCTTAAAAAAATAACATTTTTAAATCGTTAAAACCAATCAAAATGGCTGCCATACAATCACATGACCAAGTAGTTAGTGCCAAAACCTATTCTACCATATTGCCAGCTTTATCTCATGGAAAAACGTATGCTAGCATCATCAAGAATAATTTTCATGCCATCAATAACGAAGATAATTTCCATTTAATGAATAATCCATTTGAAATTTCAGAACAACCAATGCAAACAACATTTATAATCTAGGGTTAAAAACATAAGATTGTACTCCCCCCTCCCCCATGCTGTGATTGCCTGACATGCTGACAACAATTTGTCAAAATGTATTATTATGAGTCCACAGGATATTTTGAATCATTTACGATATTTTCCCTTCAAATCCATCATTATATCAGATACAGATTCCAACTGCTCTCTATATCACTTCCACCCCACTCTCTGAAACTTCAATCAGACCAAGAGTGAACTCAGGAATAAATACTGCACCACTTAAGAGTAGCACAGTACACTCACCTCATCAACCCACTGCTCCAATTAAGTTTTTAACATCCTTCCACCAACTTATCTTAAATGAACTTTAAATGCCCATCACATTAGCCTTGACATCTATAATACTTATGAACTAATAAGCACAATTTTATATACCAATGAAATAGTAACTCTACTAACCCTCCCTAAATATATTAACAAATATTACCATGTGCGTTCATGTACTTATCTCCTAATACTTTTGTAAAATTTATGTAAACCTAATTTGAAATATGTATATTGTTATGCAACAATTATTCTTCTTCCAATAACTGTAAACACATTTTTTTTAATCATAAGCAAAATTGTAAACCTTCATTGCATATGTAATGTCATGTATCAAATTGTATCTAAAAACTAGTGTTTTTCACATTCAATTTATGTAACACATAAACAATAAGACAACTCATAAAAATTATAATACTTCCTACCAATTAGACCAATTTACATCAAGTCCCAATTCCACACCCCATATATGTTTTCATTTGTACCATCATGTGATTCCATAAATTTTTCTCAAGATCCCATTTAAAAATTCTATGTAAACCTAATTTGACACATGTATCTTGTTATGTAATGATCATTTGGCTTTTGATTACTGTAGTCATGGTTTTTTTCTCTTACATCGAAGATTGTAAACTGTTACTGCAAATGTAATATCATGTATTAACTTGTATGTAGGACCTTATGTTTTCATATGTAATTCTTGTAACACTTTTTGATTCTTAAGAAAGTTTATTGTTGAAACATAATAATAATAATAATAATAATAATAATAATAATAATAATAATAATAATAATAATAATAATAATAATAATAATAATAATAATAATAATAATAATAATAATAATAATAATAATAATAATAATAATAATAATAATAATAATAATAATAATAATAATAATAATAATAATAATAATAATAATAATAATAATAATAATAATAATAATAATAATAATAATAATAATAATAATAATAATAATAATAATAATAATAATAATAATAATAATAATAATAATAATAATAATAATAATAATAATAATAATAATAATAATAAAATAATAATAAAAAAAAAAAAAAAAAATAATAATAAAAAAAACAATTCAATTCAATTCAATTCAATTCAATTTATTCTATGAAATAAAACAAAGTACATCACAAATATTTAAAAACTTCAAACAAGAAAAACCTTGTGTGTGGAATTTACATGTAAAAACAACAAATTAAATAAAAATACAATAAAAAAAAAACGAAAAACTCAAAATTGAAAAGAACGGTTTAGAAAATAAATAAAATTAATTAAATAAATAAAATAAATGCCAAAATTAATACATACTACACAACCATTGACACAAATATTTTTTGAATGATATATAAGAAATATTATTAAGATCAATTGAACATTCATATACAAATTTATTAAACAACTTTGACCCAGAATAAACATATTGTCTTCTACTAGATTCCTTAAAAAATTTTGGTAAAGGTAATTGAAATTTATTAGAAAGACGAGTATTTAGAACACACACTCTAGAATTCAGAAAAGGTTTAGCACAAAAAATATCAAAAATAACTCTATATTGATATAAGTGATTTACATCAAATAAACCAATTGCAATATAAACATCTCGAACAGAAGAGGAACTAGATCTACCAAAGTTAATGTGCATCGTATAATTTTGCAAAACATGCAAAGTAGATAAAATATGTGGAGAGGCATTACCCCAAATAATGATATTGTAAGATAAAATACTCTGATAATAGGCAATGTAAATAAAAAATGAGAGCAGACCTAGGAAGAAATTTAACTAAATAATAAAACATATAGTTTAAATTACGTAACTGTTGACAAAGATACATAATATGATTTGTCCAGCACAATCTGGAGTCAATATATATTCCCAAATAACAATAATTATCTACCAAAGGAATATTCTCACAAGTACATATACTATTAAAACGTAAATTATACTTGCAGCAAACTTTAATCTTAAGAGAGAAAAAAGAACACTTGTAAGAAAAAAGAATACCTTTTGTTTTATCTAAATTGACCAACAATGAATTATATGCCAACCATTTACCAACTGAGTCCAAATCCTCATTCACTAATTTTTCAACAACAACAACAACAACAACAACAACAACAACAACAACAACAACAATAATAATAATAATAATAATAATAATAATAATAATAATAATAATAATAATAATAATAATAATAATAATAATAATAATAATAATAATAATAATAATAATAATAATAATAATAATAATAATAATAATAATAATAATAATAATAATAATAATAATAATAATAATAATAATAATAATAATAATAATAATAATAATAATAATAATAATTTTAATTCAATCAATTCAATTCAATTTATTCTATGAAATAAAACAAAGTACATCACAAATATTTAAAAACTCCAAACAAGAAAAATCTTGTGTGTGGAATTTACATGTAAAAATAAATTAAATAAAAATACAATCAAAAACTCAAAAGAACAGTTTAGGAAATAAATAAAATTAAATAAATAAATAAAATAAATGCCAAAATTAATACATACTACACAACCATTGACATAAATATTTTTTGAATGATATATAAGAAATATTATTCAGATCAATTGAACATTCATATACAAATTTATTAAACAACTTTGACCCAGAATAAACATATTGTCTTCTACTAGATTCCTTAAAAAATTTTGGTAAAGGTAATTGAAATTTATTAGAAAGACGAGTATTTAGAACACACACTCTAGAATTCAGAAAAGGTTTAGCCCAAAAAATATCAAAAATAACTCTATATTGATATAAGTGATTTACATCAAATAAACCAATTGCAATATAAACATCTTGAACAGAAGAGGAACGAGATCTACCAAAGATAATGTGCATCGTATAATTTTGCAAAACATGCAAAGTAGATAAAATATGTGGAGAGAGATTACCCCAAATAATGATATTGTAAGATAAAATACTCTGATAACAGGCAATGTAAATAAAAATGAGAGCAGACCTAGGAAGAAATTTAACTAAATAATAAAACATATAGTTTAAATTACGTAACCGTTGACAAAGATACATAATATGATTCGTCCAGGACAATCTGGAGTCAATACATATTCCCAAATAACAATAATTATCTACCAAAGGAATATTCTCACAAGTACATATACTATTAAAACGTAAATTATACTTGCAGCAAACTTTAATCTTAAAAGAGAAAAAAGAACACTTGTAAGAAAAAAGAATACCTTTTGTTTTATCTAAATTGACCAACAATGAATTATATGCCAACCATTTACCAACTGAGTCCAAATCCTCATTCACTAATTTTTCAACAACAACAACAACAACAACAACAACAACAACAACAACAACAACAACAACAATAACAATAATAATAATAATAATAATAATAATAATAATAATAATAATAATAATAATAATAATAATAATAATAATAATAATAATAATAATAATAATAATAATAATAATAATAATAATAATAATAATAATAATAATAATAATAATAATAATAATAATAATAATAATAATAATAATAATAATAATAATAATAATAATAATTTCAATTCAATCAATTCAATTCAATTTATTCTATGAAATAAAACAAAGTACATCACAAATATTTAAAAACTCCAAACAAGAAAAATCTTGTGTGTGGAATTTACATGTAAAAATAAATTAAATAAAAATACAATCAAAAACTCAAAAGAACAGTTTAGGAAATAAATAAAATTAAATAAATAAATAAAATAAATGCCAAAATTAATACATACTACACAACCATTGACATAAATATTTTTTGAATGATATATAAGAAATATTATTCAGATCAATTGAACATTCATATACAAATTTATGAAACAACTTTGACCCAGAATAAACATATTGTCTTCTACTAGATTCCTTAAAATTTTTTGGTAAAGGTAATTGAAATTTATTAGAAAGACGAGTATTTAGAACATAAACTCTAGAATTCAGAAAAGGTTTAGCACAAAAAATATCAAAAATAACTCTATATTGATATAAGTGATTTACATCAAATAAACCAAATGCAATATAAATATCTCGAACAGAAGAGGAACGAGATCTACCAAAAATAATGCGCAAAGTATAATTTTGCAAAACATGCAAAGAAGATAAAATATGTGGAGAAGCATTACCCCAAATAATGATATTGTAAGATAAAATACTCTGATAACAGGCAATGTAAATAAAAATGAGAGCAGACCTAGGAAGAAATTTAACTAAATAATAAAACATATAGTTTAAATTATGTAACCGTTGACAAAGATAGGTAATGTGATTTGTCCAGGACAATCTGGAGTCAATATATATTCCCAAATAACAATAATTATCTACCAAAGGAATATTCTCACAAGTACATAAACTATTATAATGCAAAATATACTTACAGCAAATTTTAATCATAAGAGAAAAAAAGTATGCTTGTAAGAAAAAAGAATAGCTTTTGTTTTATCTAAATTGACCAACAATGAATTATATGCCAACCATTTACCAATTGAGTCCAAATCCTCATTCACTAATTTTTCAAGATTATAAGAAACAGCATTGCAACATAAAGCAATATCATCAGCAAAACCAAAAATCTTACAATGTAACTTCAATGAAAATAAATCATTAATATAAATTAAAAACAATAGAGGACCAAGTACTGAACCTTGTGGAACTCCAGAATTAATCAAGACCACATCACTGATAGTACTATAAATATTAGTAAACTGTTTCCTATCATTTAAATAACTCTCCAACCAACTACCAATAGATCCACGAAAACCATACAAGTAGCAACACTTAATCAAAATATTATGATTAACAGAATCAAATGCTTTAGATAAATCAAGATAAATAGCCAATGTTTTAAGTTCCTGATCCAATGAAGATGTTAAATACTGAACATGATGTTTTAAAGCATCTAATGTACTTCTTCCAGGAAGAAAACCATATTGATAGTCAGATAAAATTGTATTTTTAAACAGAAATGACAACATTTGATCCCTAACAATCATTTCCAATAATTTAGAAAAAACAGAAATAATAGCAATTGGCCTATAATTGACCATAAGAGTAGAATCACCCTTTTTATAAACAGGAGTAAAAACATTAACTTTCAGGCATTCTGGAAATGATCCAGACTGCAAAGATAAATTAAATAAATGAACTAAAACAGGCAAAAATGCAACCTTATTTTCTTTAAGCATCTTAGGTGTTATACCATCTAGTCCAAAAGAAGTGACATTTTTTAAACTATCAATTGCTACAGACAACTGAGATTCAGAAACATCAGAATATAAAAAAGAATTCAAACTTGAATAAGAAGACAAAATCTGCTCAGGCACATCACGCATAGATAAATTTACAAAATACTCATTAAACCGATCAGCTAAATATTTTTCATTTTTCTGTAACTCAATTAAACTTTCATTATATTTAATACATTTAATACGATCAGGAGAAGATTTTTTAATCAAATAATTTATTGTTCTCCATTTCAAAGAAACATTTTTATCACTAAGAAATTCATGATAATATCTAAACTTTAACTTTCTAATATCAGACTTAATTTCAACATTAAGTTTTTTTAAAACATCTGATGAGCCATCCAAAGATTTTAACACATTTCTCTGATTAATTTTACATACCAGCGCATCTGTCACCCAAAGAGATCTTCTTCTATTCTTACTTGTCAATTTTAAATGAAACTTTGCTTTAACAATTAAATCTAAACAAATAGCTTGGAACCCCAAAAATGCATCATTTACATTATCTATCATAAAAATCTCATCCCAATTCTGAACAGATAATAAATAGTTCAATTTAGAAAAAGATAATTTCTCAACATATGCACAAACATTAATATTATCCATACAATTCAATATTTTTAATTCAGTAGAAAAATGATCGGTAAGAAATAATTTAGAAAGAGACGAATCAGAAAATAAACCGCGGCTTAATCTAACAAAAATATGATCTAAAAGAGATTGAGATATAGGAGTTATACGCGTAGGTGAAAAAAGCGTTTGACTAAATCCATAGCTATAAAGTAAATTTAAATAATCTACAGTAGACTTACAAGCATTATTTAACAAATAATAATAATAATAATTATTATTATCCTTTGAAACATAATAATAATAATAATAATAATAATAATAATAATAATAATAATAATAATAATAATAATAATAATAATAATAATAATAATAATAATAATAATAATAATAATATTAATAATAATAATTCTATTTACTTTTATTTACTGTACATATTTATAGTCAAGACCAATTAAAAATTGGACATAAATTATACAAAAAATAAATATAAAACATAATGAAAAGAAACATCAGAAATGAAAGTACTTATAATAAGATATAGATATTATATATATATTAAGACATAAAATTGTTTTAAGTCAAAATAAAAAAAGATTTTCACCACTAATATCAGTTTATAGCTATTAAGAAGATAATGAAAAAGGAGGAAAAAAATCAATATATTGTGTCTGCAAGTTTCAATAAAAAAATAATTGTGACCACAAATTTTATAAATGCAAGAATTAAGAAGTAGTTTTGAAAGCATATTGTTAGAAATACCATCTTTGCTAATGTCCTTATACGGAAATTTTAAATCTCTAGCTGTTAACTTGACAAAAGAGATAAGTTACAAGTTACAATTATATTTAAATAAAAACTAATTAAATTTTACTTATATCTTTTTTACAATATTAACAACTATAACTACTATTATAATTTCTATTACTATTACTAATCATAAAAGAAAATAAAGAATAAATATTTATTAGACTCTCAAAAAGATTACATTAGTATTATAAATATGAAAAAAGAATATATCTTCATTGGTTTAAAAACATATTATTTACATAAGGTTATTATTGCATACAAACAACAAATTTAAAACATACAAAATACAGTGTAGTGGAAATGCCATTTAAAGTACTTAGATATGGAAAAGTATTAAATTTGATTATGTTTTCAAGTTCTATTACCAGATTAAATATTATAGTAATAATGCTCAAAAAGTATAAATGAGCAGCAACAAAGAGAAAATAACATAGTAATGACAAAGTCAGTCAATATTTCATTCTTTAAAGGTGAAATCAATCCCAATATATTTGTCATAATGGAGCATACTTGCCAGAAACTGATAAAATAATATTTTATAATTAAATTCTCTTCTAAATAAAGTTTTTGCCTCTTATTTAGTCATAGAAATTTATATTCCAAAATGCAGAAAGCAAAATATATAATCTCAAAATATTTGAATGTTGGTTAGAAATGACACAATGCTTAGTTTTTTTTACTATCTATCTTTTTTCCTTTTTATATATATATAAAACCTATTAGATAATCTTGTACTTCATGTAAAGCAGTTTTCTACTAATTCATAAGTTCTAAAATATTTTCTTCAGTATTTTGAAAATCAAACAAGAAATTAAAATTTTACTTATAAAATTTAATTCACATAATATTGATTTTTAAATTACAAATACAATAAATAATCAATACATTGTACAGGCTTAAACCTGTATTAATATATGTAATATATGCGGGATTCGAACTCAGACTTTCACATGACTCAGTGCCATCTCATATTGCTGACCCACCTGATCACACACATGTTGAAAAGATAAATAATCACCAATATACGTATTTCATGCAAAACCAGCAATCATCAGTTGGTCTAGATTACTATCCTCACACACACACACATATATATATATATATTCAGTGCTCAGCTTTATATTAAGATAGCCAATCTTCATACTTTAATAGGCAGGCTTCAAACTATTCCAACTCACAACTCTTCAGCCTTCCATTTCATTGAAACTCTGATGGTGGAACGTTCAAAGCCCTTGTTAGTGCCAAGGTTGTCATCCTACCCATGTTGACATATTAGTCATTCTGACCCCTCATGTACAGGAGAATAATCCATTTATACGTACATATGCGAGGGATGGGCAGATCTTTTACACACTATTTATATAATTAATACAATGTACAGGCTTAAACATGTATTAATATATGAACTATATGTGAACCATTTATCATTCATCTTTTTACCCTCACCATAGTCCACAGTTAGTATATATATAAAAAAGACTTAAATTGTGAATTTAGAAAAGAAATACCGTACCAACTATAACGCCTATTAATTAAAGATATAAAACATTATAGTGTAATCCAGCGTTTCCCAAACTTTTACACTTTACAAATCCTAAAATTTTAATGGAACATTTTGGCTTTTATAATAGAAAAATAGGTTCGAATTTTTCAGTTTTAATAACAACGCAAATAAGTATAAGTGTCAAAAGGAAAATAAACACTTATTCCAAAATTTTAGTTATAAAAAACAGAATTCTTGAAAATAATAAATAAACATAACAAAAAACAAATACTAATTAATCAATAACGTTTTTAATGACTTGGACGTTTTTGGTTTATAAATTACAAATTCCTTTCATGTCACGGAACACTTTTCTATGGAATCCCAGAGTTCCACGGAACATAGTCTGGGAAACGCTCGTATTTGAAGGACCAGTAATAAATTGTTTTAAAAATAAAATAATATTTGTACTACAGAAATTATTTAATCTGTCCTTCAATTTTGAGAAACTTAATATATATATATTATTAATTTAAGAACATTTTCAGCCAGCTAAAATTTCATTATTAAATATATTCACTGAACTATTCTTAAATTAAGAATTAAATGAAATATATGGTTTTTAGATAAGTAACGCAAAAAAAAAAAAAAAGGATTTTTTAAAAAAATAAGTATTAAACAATTTGTAATTTAGCAATATAGTGCTCAGAATCAGCGTTCGATTTCAAGTTAAAAACAAACATTTTTAATTGCTGAAGATAAAGTTATTTTGGAAGCTAAAATTAATTCTTAAAATTTTTAATAATAAATTAAATGTGCCACACATGCATTAATGATTCAAATCTTTTAGAATTGAAGTTATTATTACATTAGTCAGTCAAGCACAAACAGAAACATATGGCAAACTCAATAAAGTAGAGATTGATGCTAATAAAATAAGAATGATAACGTTTAATAAGAAAATATACAAAATCAATATTTGTTGAGGTATTCTGTTATATATGATCAATATTTCACTTCCTGGATAAAAGTAAACACTTTTATGGTAGGCATAACCTACTAACACACAAAATATTTACACACATAGAACAGATAATACACGCGCGCACACACATATATACTAAAATATGCGCCAATGACTAAATTGACTCTTGTAGATAACCAAATCACTTATTTAATCAAATTTTATCAAATATTTATAGGTATAAATTACATATATATATAAAATGGAAATTCACTTTATATCTCCATGCAAGCTGCTTATGATATATAATGAGATAAATATATAAAATAACTAAGAAATTAATGAAACTTTATACTAATCACCTTAAATTAAATTACGAGGAGAGATAATCTTTATTTATTTTAATAACTTATAGACCAGTATTCTATAGTGTCTTACAGCACATGCCTAGTAGGTAAGCTGGTTATATACATAATCAAATCATTTACCCACCAAACAGTGTTTATAATATTCAGTCAAATATCATCAACCATTATAAAGGCAAACCTCCCCCTTCCCCGAATCATATTTACACTGGTTAATATTTTTACTTTTCCAATAAGAAGATAAATATCACAGCAGTTATATTTCTTAGAATTTTTGAAGCTGATAAAAAGTTACATATATAGCTGTGGATATAAAAAGTGTCTTCAGAATATGTTGCATAAATTGGAGGAAGGATGTATGGAATATGGAATGAAGATTAATGTTGAGAAGACTAAGTGTTATAAATAGGGAGGAATGCAAAAAGACTGCAAATTGAAATCCACCTATAATATAGCTTCACAGTTAAAGGGATTTAGATATTTGGGTAGATTGAATGAGGATGCAAGAAACGATGATAAAGTTAAAAAAAGAATAGCATTGGTAAAATAAGCATTAAAAATATTTTGTGAACCATTGGTGACAGAATTAAGAAAATGATTAATTAAATGCTATGTGGGTAAGTGTACTATTGTATGGTTGTGGAACGTGGACAGTGAACAATAAAATTAGGAACAGATTGGAGGGCTTTGAGATGTGGACATGGAGAAAAATGGAAAAAAATTAGGTGAAAAAGTTTTGAAAACAATAAATAATAAAAAAAGATTGATTGAGAAAATCGGATAGAGTAAAAAATGGATAGAACATGTATTTAAAAAGAAATTATAATTTTAAAAATGATATTTTGGATGTAGTAATGAGTGGAAGTAAAAAAAATACAGAAAATATTGACATTGTTGGATAATATAAGGGATAGAAAGAGTTACATGGAATTGAAGAGCCGGGCAATGAAGAGAATGGAATAAAAATGGATGAATTGATGACGTGATTACTATCTGGACCTGTCCACAGGACAGAATATTATTGATAATGAGACCACAAGAAAAGTGTGAACCTCATACTAAAATCTGTTGCTCTAAAATTTAGATGAATAATAAGAATATAAGTTCAGTGATGATAATGAAATTAAATAACTTGAATATGCATAACAATAAAATGACATACATATAAAGTTACTGTAAACACTAACTGAAATAATCATACAAATATATAAATCATTATACAATTAAAAATATCCAGTAACGCCCTCTGTTTAATAATCTATATCTCAGTAATAGCGAACTCCAAAATGATCCTTTAGCGTACAACTTCAAAGTGGTATCATTTTGGAGTTCGCTATTATTGAGATATAGACTATTAAACAGAGAGCGTTACTGGATATTTGTAATTGTATAATGGTTTATATATTTATATATGAAATTGAATTATAGACATATATTTTACATTTTATAAGTTAGTGTGATTTTTATTTAAAAGAAAACTAATTAAATCCAAACAACTAATTATTAACTTAATCAGTTTGTTTTCATTTACTAATTTATATTTATAAACTTTTTTGTGTGTAAAAACAGTCTCCTAAAGTAATTTCAGAGTCTACTAAATTTTTAAATTAATAGTTTTACAAAATTTAATGTAAGAAACTTGTAAACATAATTTAAGCAGATATTATTTGCTCATTATTTTTTATACGTTTTTTATAAACAAGTCTAAAATTAAATAAATGCTTTAATTTAGTTTTAAAAATCAATTGCAGAGCTAAAGATGAACTTTTAGAAGATTAAAAAATTTTAACAAGTGAAGTTATCAGTAAGCCAATGTTGAAGCATAAGTAGATTAATACTGTCTGCCATCTTTATTACGCATACTTACGAAATGATTGCTAAATAATTTTTTAACAACAGTTGCTTGCTATTTTTCATTATGATATCCGTCAAAAAATCATCTTTAATTTAAACCGAAAGATGGACAAAAGTTTATGGAGAAAATAATTATTAATTTGGGATTAAAACTACATAATTTACCAAAAGTTAGGATAAACTATAATATGAGCAAAACTTCTATAAAAATACTTAACAATTCAACTTGATGATAAAAAATAGTTCAATATATAATTGTAAATACAAACTGACTATATAAATCCTCCACTTAATGCCACTTATAGCTAGCTTTTTTTTTCTCAACCAAAATAATGTTTCCAAATTAGTTAATATTGTTTTAAACTTTTCCAAGCCTCAAATTACATGCAATGATACTGCTTATAACAGCTCCAGCATCAAACTCCTGTAAATAAATTCAACACAGACAATTTCTTTTGTCTGCTAATATTTACAAAAATGTTTGAATACCTTATTATATTTTTAGATAGTTGTTCCAACTATTTCTGCTAATAGCAAGTTCATCTCTCCAATTTGTCAATTAATTTTATTTTTATCTAAAAATTAATTATTAATATCTATTTCAGTGTATGTCGTAAGACCAGTAACATTGGAAAATATTCTTCAGAATATTTTTGCAACTATCATTCTTAAAAAATTAAACAACTTGATTCTACCAAAGCCATCCATATCATATAATGATATATATGATAAACCATTTATACTGCCTAGAAGAACATTGTGTTGATATGGAGGCAGCCACATTTTCCAAAATAAGTAAATTTGCAGGTGTGTGCATTAAATGTTAAATCTATTGTTAATCTTGTGATCTGTAATCATTTAATCTTAATATTTTGTCATCCACTATGACATCAGTATTTTCTACACGCTACTCATAATTATATTAGTAATAGGTTTATTTACATTAAAAAGTTATTTGCATGTTTTTGAGCTGTATAAATCTAGCAGAAGTATATTTGCATTAATATTGCTCTCAATCACTTTGAATTTCCTTATTAAAAAACTGAAAAAAATTATAGATCTTCCTCATCAATAAGTCATGGTTTATTATATTTTTCTTATTAATATCCATATTCATAATTAGAGGTTTTATTAACATATGACTAGTTTTAGTATTTTAAATAAAATTCAATTCAATACTGATTCTCTTTTACAATTAAACAAATCATTTGGATTCCAGTTCTCTAAAGTTCTTCTTTTAACATTTTTTTAATATTCCACTTAATCTTTATTAAATTAAATTGAATCATCATTTAAATCAATTAGTATTTAACAAAATTAATAATAATCATAATTAATCCCACAATGATTTATTTTTTATTACAATTCTTGGATAAATCAAATAAATATGAATAGTGATAAAGTACAATTTTATTAAAAGATATGTCTAGTAAAAGTTGTTACATTCCTTATCCACCACTACATCTTACTTTTTTCATTAATAGTTTAAATTTAATCTATCTTCTACATTTTTCTTTGTTCATAACAGCTAGAACAAATATCATTATAAAGTCAAATCATTCCAATTAATTTTTTAAGTTTGACTCTATGTTGTAATAACTTTTATGATTATACAAATTTAATTAATCAGCTAAACATTACACTCCTGTTGACATTGTTTATAGCATTATAAAAGTCATTTATTCTCAGCATATTCTCTGGATGTGGCTAGTTATTACTAATATCCAGATGTAAACGTCTTTGTGTTCCACAATTCTATTAATACTTTTAGTTCATCTTACTGAATGTACAACTTCTATTGAACAACACATTATTTACAGATTTAAGTTTAATTTTATTGCTACATGTATGCTTTTTAATAAATGCATAAAAGATATTTCGTCATGTACATATTTTCATTTACTAAGTCATCAAATTTTTATTAACAGATAATTAATTTTAAACTAATATTGAAATAAGCTAGAAAAAATTTAAATCTATATTACATTTGCCATAATTCATATTCTCAAAACAATATGGACATTTGGCTGTTCCATTTTATTTGGTAATAAAAAAATTAGGGATTGGTTTAATATACTCACATGTGGATTATAAAGACTATAAGTAATTCAATAGACATATAAGAAATAGTTGGACTATTTAGCTCTATTAATTTTTATGGATAATAAAATGAATAATAAAACTATTATATATGGTAAATTAAATATTTTTATAGATCATTTGTAAAGAAGTTAAAGTAAACCGGTAAATCTTTTAATAATTAAAAATTCAGCAATGATGTTACTAGGCAACCATCAACTGAAATAGTAGCATAGGCTGGCCATTATAATTGACAAAAGTTATTGTAGGTAGTTAGACCATGTGATTCAAAATTTGGAGCTAGCAATTTTAATTGATGGTTGCCTAGTAACATCACTATTGAATGCTTTACTTTAATTATTACATGAATTTACCCATTTATTTAAATTGTTTCACACATCAGTTATAATAGTTTCAATGGCTAAAAAAAAATTGAAGTACACTGTTACAAAATAAATAAAATTTAATTTAAAATAAAATTACAAAATAACCAAATAAGAGAAAAGCAATTTATTTAAACATCCAATAAATGATTTCCGGTCACAGAGAAAAGGAATTATTCCATGATATGACTTCAAAGAAATTAAATATATAAGCATATTTTCAAAGATTTTGATTTATTATATGATAATTTATAGTTATATACTATTATAATTCATTAAAGTAGTGACTTTTCTTAAGCAAATGCAAACTCAATTTTCAAGTGCTCAGACTATGGTAAGAAAATAGAATAATTGCATTTTGAATCAAATTTAGTACTTTCCTGGCCTACTTATGACCTCATATTCATAGCACTGAGAGTTAAGTGGAGGGAAAGGGGGTACATGTTTATATATGCAATAAGTTTATTTAAATGTATTCAAATTATATGACCTATTTTTTTGATAGGGGGAAGCAGAATTCCTTTTTATTAATGGAATTGGGATTGTTGGATATATGCCATGCTTCTTTGATCTTGTGCTTTACATCATTTCTCTCAATGAATGCGATGTTGGCTACTGTGGGCTTGAATGTATGGCCCATTACATTTTGCTGTTCAAGAAAAATAGACTTGTGCTCTGGGTTATTTGTAGCTCTTTTATAAAGATATTTGTGTTGTGGTAGGCATGACACTGAGTAAATAGCATTGCATCCAGCTTGATTCAAAATGCAGTTATCCTAAGCTTTCCTTACCATAGCGTCCAAGTGGTTAAAAATCAAATTTATATAATATTATGTAATTATTAAAGACATGCATTTATGGACATAATTTTAGTTCTGACAGTAACAAATGAAATGAAAAAAATTCATATGTCTAATATCTAGATTTGTTAGAAAGATAAAAAAAGCTTCAATAGTTTAATACATGTTATTATTTAAAAAATAATTAAATACATATTGACTTTCACTTTAGTTAAAGTGTTTCTCAGATTAAAATATAAAACCAAAAATAATTTAGTTTGAAAATTAAATGAAAAACTATTAAGAGTACAACAACCTTTTATATTACAAAGTATGTGAACTCTGTAGTGGAAATAAAACTTTTATATACCTTTTCTTTAATGGTAGGACAATATTTAACATAAAATTTGCTGAAATTTGTAGATTTCAGTTTTAAACAACAGAGTAAGAACATAAAAAAATAATTTTATCATCTCAATGATATAATATTACAAGTGAAATAGTAGAATCAATCGAGTTAAGAGTATTGCAAGCAATGGTGAATTCTAATAATGATCAAATGTTATTTTGTGATCACAGTACTCCTTCATGATTTAAATAATCTACCAACCTTATATAGAAAAATTAGCTTATATACACCTCATAAAATATAAATGAGGGAAAATACTGAAAACTTTTAACAGTAAGGAGCAAATATATAGCATTGGGAGAAAATCGTTTAAAGTTGTCTATATCCCGATCAGTTTGGTTAAAATTAATCATAGTTTTTTTTAAAAAAAGTAATCCAATAAACCAGAAAGAAAATTATTAAGGGACAAAAAAAAAAAAAACAACCCAGAACAATTTAATGAAAAAATAAAGAAATTAAAAAAATAAAAAACTAAATAGGCAAAAAAAAAAAAAAAGGAAAAAAGAAAGAAAGAATTTCCTTAATTTTATTTTATTAAAAAACATTCTTGAGAAATGAATAATTTATTTTAGAGAGAGAGGACTAAATAAGCTGCTGCAGTTGATTACTAAAAAAAAATGACAAGAAGAAAAATGCATGCTCGCTGCTAAGATTTAAAAATGGCTGTTTGATATTGGAGCACAGTAATAATTTGTCCATGCTCAATATTAGTTCTTTTTAGACCTTTCTCCTGGAATATATGCTAAAATATCATAAGTGTCTTCTGAAATGTTATCTCCATGTGAATCTAAAAAAAATGTAATGAAGGACTTTGCTCTATTAAAAATATTGCTATGTTCTGATTTTATAATCTACTGTTTGCTAAGATATTGCAAGTGAAGTAATGCTTCATAGTTTATAAGGAAATAGGTGACACAACCATGAAGCAACCAAAACTCTGCTTGCATTCGAAAAAAATTCTGATGTCAAAGACCCTATTAGGGCTCAATAAATATTTGTAAGCTTACAAAATATCGCAAATCCAAGCAAAAATAAGTAAATAAGAATTTTATAATTGTATCTAATATTTGTTTTATAATTATTATTTTTAATCAGTGTGAGGTGCATCTCAGCTGAATTATACAACGGACACAAATATTTGTTCTTATGATTATTTATTGTGTATTGATATAAGAATTTATCTCAGCTATATTACGCAACTGTCTGATATCTTATTTGTTTACATTATTTTTTTTGATGTGCATGCGGTGCAATCAGAAGAAATGCTACTCCATGTATGTATAATTTTAGGATTTTTATAATTATTACATTATTTCTTTTTCTTCATTAGTTGTTAAATACATTTTTAAAATTAAGATAATAAAAACATTTAGTTATTTGCTATTGTGGTTCTCTGACAACATTTCTCATATTGGTTTGACATTCAAATATTTGACCAGCATTATCTGGACTATGAAGGAGTCCATTCTCTAAATTGTGCTATTTCCAGAATATTAACTGGGATGCTGTTAGTATTATAGAGCTGATTTCTGTCTTGATAAAATTGTGTTTATTGATTATTTCTTTTTTTAAAGATGGAAGATGGTGCCCTAATACTTTGATTGTTTCCATGATTCTCTAAATTAACCTACCAGGGTAAAATGATCTTGAGACTGACCACCAGAATGATCATTGACAGAAAATGATCATGATCAAAAAACATAGCATGTGTTTAAAGTGAATTTATACAGGGAATAGATACTTTATTGATCATCATCATGAATCCTAAATGTGGCAATTTAGGAAATATCAGTAATAAATAAAATTAAGCCAATAAACATCACATGATCACCATTTCTTATGCTTGCTTATAACTGTTGTTATATGACTATATAAACTAATGAGCTTGGATTAAAAATATTATTGTGTTTTAAATTTAAGACTCATAGTTTTGTAGTTAAGTAGAGATAAAAGGTGGCTGTGGGAGGATTGCATTAGATCCTAAGATATAGCTGCAGTGCTCTCAGATCCAAGGCACCTCACTGATGAAGGCCCACAAGTCAGAAACTAGTCAGGGGATATTGGATGAGTAGGCACTAGATGGGAACTTTATGCACAAGCCTTCTGGCATACCTTTATTATTCTGTCTTGCAGAGTGGCAATAGTGTATGGAGAGTTTTGCCATTTTAATAAATGAAATTATTCACTTAATCTTGGTAGTTCCTTTGATACTTATGGCACATGAACAAAGAGTGTAAAGGTTATTTCCTGTCCTAATATAGATTTAAGTTTTTGTTTTATTAGAGCATCTTTCACCATTAACCCAGAAGTTAAAGATTATGGTCATGAACTTACCTGACATTAAAGCCATGACTAATAAAAACTAAAAAAGCAAGTAGAAATCAAATAATCAATTAATAACAGACTTTGTTTAACTATTACTATAAGCTTAAAATATCTCACACAAGTTTTATGGTTAATTCCTATATATATATATATATATATAGGAATATATATATATATATATATATATATATATATATATATATATAAATATATGATACTGATACATATATATATATATATATATATATATTGTATCAGGATCCCTCCTTTTTTGGCAGAATTTTTAAACATTTGAAGTAAAGTCTGTACTTGGATTTACGAGCTTGAAATAAAAACACTACCAGTTTCTTATTACTAGTTTTTTTTCTATTGACACATAATTTAAGTTATTAGCTCTTAATTTATCATTAATTATTTTACTTTGTGACCCTGTTACTCAAGCAGAAGAGTAAATATGATTAATCATTACATATTAATCATGCCCCGGTAAGACCGAGATTTAATAAAAATATTAAAACAACAGTCACTTTTTCAGACTGAGGTAACTCTCTCTGGCTGCATGAAATGTGAAACATCTCATGGGGACATTTATAATGGGTTTAAACCCTAGGGTGCCATCTAGTCAACTAGACTAGACCCCAAGAGACAATGTTAACATGCCTCAAGCACTTAAACCATGACTAGCTATTTAACATGAGATCGGAATCACAGAATATTTAACCAAAATTGTCTATTTACTCATAATTAACCTGTGAGAGAGAATGTAAAATGACACTAATAATTTACAACAAATTTATTAATTAATATAACATAAATAATAAGGAATATTAAAAACATAACACAAAATATGAATACTTCTGAATGATATCTAAAGTTCTATTTAAGAGAAAATTTAAAAGTTCAATACTGGTATTAAGAATTCAAAATTTCTATTTATGATGTCAGTGAATATTTACCTAGGAATTTTGTACAGTCTCTGGGTTTTTTCATATAGGTGATCATACCTGTCTTCTGATCTGGTCAGATCCGTGGTAGATGTATATTTTTAGGCTTGTTATGCTTTTTCTTTGCTCCACACCCTATGATGTGGGCTGTTTCTATTGATTTGGCATGGCAGGTTCAAACATTGGCAAAAGGCAAGTCAGAGTAATACTACTGCATCAGAATATTGGTACACTGGAGAGGAGTGGAGGAAAAATGAATGAACACCCAGCTTCAGTCTAACAATGCATTTTTCTCTTGATATGACTATAAAAAGATTGTTTTATCAGTGCTGAACTTCATTGTTTTAGATGCTTGTAGATTTTGTTCACTGCTGATGGTTAACCTTGGTTAACTCTCTGGTCAACTGTCTTATTTATTTTTTTTTTAACTGTTGTCTATAAAATTTTCTGGATAATCTTCTTGAACAATTGGAATCATCTGAACCCTCTGAATAGTCTGAATAATCTGAATAACAATAGGGAATTTCAGCTTTTTATACATTCTGATTCCATCCCTGCTCGAGTTTTTACCCACAATTCATTTGATCTTTATTTTTTTAATTAGTACTTTTTTTTAATTATTCCCTCATTTTTCCATTTTAATTACATTGAAATTAGTTCTTTATTATTTATTTAATCAGTCTGAAATCTTAATCTCCAGAACCTGAGTAATCTTGTACAAATTGTTTCAATTAATTATAAACTTTTAATTAAAAAGTGCTTTTAACAAAAAGTACTTTTGAAAGAGTTGTATGTTGTAACAGTCAAAACACATGTATCTCGTTAACATAGTGCAGAATTCGACCACCACACAGAACAGCAGCACCATCGAGTAGCGAAGCCACCCATGGTACCGAGTTCGAACATAGTTTATCGGTTCCACACTACAATCTACAGAACAACGCCTCTGATGCGACATAAGTAAACACTTCTTTAGGCACGGTGGTCAGGGAGATGCACGAGATTCATGGTATTGTTTCCGAGTTGGCCAACAATCAAACGAATATTAATTCACATATATAATCGAGGAAATATATATAATGGGCATCGAATAAATGAAAACTTAACTACAGACGTACAGTTAAAATTATTTATTTACGTATTTAATAAAAAAAAACATTATTAATGTTATTAATCATATTTTATATTCAGAGTTTCAATAGCTAATTGGCAATTTTACTATATATAAAATACATTTATTTATAAAGAGCATTCATTTATATGAAGGTGTAATCTAGCTAGCTAAGGTTCCCGAGTGAGTATTTCTAATGCGTACTGTAGGGGATTTATACTTTGCACTGCAAGAGTCATCTGTGGCGGCGAACATACATTTATTTAATAAAAATATTTATTTTACGGCTAAGGGCGAACATTTATTGGAGAGTGGATGATGAAGATAATGCCGAGGCAGAGTGATATAGAGAATGATAAACTAAATAAAGGGACACGTGGTACGCTTTAGAAGGGCAATATAAAATGGCAGCACTGAAACTGCAATGCCGTGAATAAGTTTATAAGGGCTTCGGGTTGGTCTCTGCCTCGACCCGAAGAGGTAAGGTGTCACATGAGCATAACCAGGGACAAGCGGTCCATGTCGCAATTTGCCAGCTGGCTGCGTGACGGTCGTCAAGCCCTATGGGAACATTATCATGTCCACTTTTGTAGGACGACTGGGGTTAATTCAACCCTATAGAATCCGGAGTATTCATGGCGTGGAATGAGCCATCGTGGCTTCAAAATGTAACACATGTATAAGATCTAAAAGATTATGGTAATATTTAACTAGATTTCAAACTCGGCCCCCCATTATCAACGTTGACTGAAAGAAAATTGGTGACTCTCAAATAAATGAAATTTCCGTAATTATTCATTAAAATTTAATAATAAAAAAAATATCTAATAAGGGGACTTATTACAGCGAGCATGCCAGCTATTACGAAGTACTAGACCCTGCATTACAATAACTGATTCTTTGAATGCGTGTCGATTTATATGAAATTTAAGTTATTTATAAAGCAAATATTAATGACAATTCACCACGCATTCACTGTTCAAGCGATTACGGATTTAGCTTTAAAACTAAGACAATTATGAGAAGGTAATAGTTCAATGATAATTATAAATACAGTGGAGATTTGAGAAATACACACCTAAGAAGGATAGAGGGAGGTAAGCTAGATTATGCGAGAAATTTACAGATTACATTAATTCTCAAATTTTAGTTTCACAAAATTACAATTTTAACATTTAGAAGTTAGACAAATAGTAGGAGATGAGCTATAGCTTATTTTACTAGAGTACTCTATAATTTGGAATACACACACAGGTACCTGTTTTATAAGATGTTTTCGTCCATTTGTTTAATAGTAGATTGTTCGTGATTAGCAGTTTTTTTTCTTGTCTTTGGTTTTTTTTATTGATTTTAACAGCAGCGGTTTTCTTGTTTATTTCAGGCAGCAGATCATTATGGTGTTTTTACGATGGGCAAGGTGAAGTTCGGCATATGGTGGGCCATCTCCCGATGGAAAATAATCTCGGTGCTTACTCGGTCATACCTTGGCAATATCAATTTATTTTAAGATATTTTAGACTCTCCACTCGAGAGCAAAGCTAAAATTCAAGTGAAAGTCTCCAGCAAGTCCAAGATGGCCTCCTTTTTTTATCTTGATCTTTTAATTTTTCTGTTGAGATATTTTTAGGTTTTCTTTATCTTGCCCTCAGGATAATCAATGCTTTTGCTGGTTTTAATTAGAAAGAAATCTGCTGTGCTATTGTTTGTTTTTTTTTTTTTACATTCGTTAATTACATTTTTTTGGAATTTTCCTATAATTAATTTATTATCTATCACTGACCGATGCTTTTAAATTTTCAAAGACAAAAGGGAATAAAATTATTTTAACTTTAATTAATTATTGCATCAGATTTTGTTAGAATTATTATTTAACGAAATTTAAACTAAGCAATAAATACGAACTTTATAAATTCAAAATAAATGATTAATATTACACAAGATTTATTTAGCTAAAGAAATCTAAATTATATTACTTTATCCGTATTTATTGCCTTTAATTTGAGATCGAAATGTGTGCATGTTTATGTTGAATTCTACATATATTTATACATTTTTAATATTGTTACACACACAACTCGATACCAAAAGTTTAAATTTGGGTGGGATAGACCGGTCAGTGAGAGACGACAGAAAAAGGTGAAACTTGAGATTCGAATACGAATCTCACTGTTTCAATGTTAAAATAAAAATATATAAAAGAAAAGAAATATAAGTTATAATTAATAATTTTGATTTATTATCCAATATTAGTCCTTTTTTTTTTAACTTTTTTTTCTTCTCCAAACTATTATATATATATTGACATATAATTGCGATTTTTCTATCTTATTTTAAAAAAATCATGTAACATGATCGTATATATATTGTACCGGTCAAAATAGTATGCTCCCTTAACAAGATTCAAATCCTAAGCAAAAATACCTCGAATCCAATCGTGCTCGAGATACACAGGTCTGGAGCAGTCCTGAATTCTAACCTATTTGCCTATTCTTCGAATCTCTGACCCAATGAACAACAATTCTGATGACACAGTAAAATTATTTTAAATCCGTGCCCAGAAGCAAAGCGGTAGAGCATAAGATCAGATTGATGATGATGATCGAGGTCAGAGTAGCCCAGGAATTACATTTGTGACAGTTATATTTATTAATGCTAAGCTCTTAGCTAAAGAAAATAGTTCTAAATATTAACTAGAAACCAATAATTCAATGACAAACCAGGATTTACATGAAATAGATATATTTAATAAATATTCAATGAACGCATATATATATTACAAAATATTTCACGCTTGGGATGGCATTGCTTATTTACAAGACTTGGGAATTTGTTGTATAAAATCCCCTCTATCACTCATTTAATAAATACAATGTTACAGATACAATTTTATAGTGTTTTATAACTTGTTCGGAGTTGATAAGCTAATTCAAGAAAACTTTTGCTACGAAACCTCGTGGATGCCGAAAATAAACATAAAAGATCGTGACAGTTTTAACAGTAAATGATTTAGTTGATTTCGGGCAAAATATATGATTTCAATCATGTATTTCTTAGGAGAAACATTATTTATACTTTTATTCGCATTGTTTGGCAAAGTCTTTTGGAAATAAGAAACAAACAATGCGCTTTATTTACTAGAGTAAGTTATGCAATCATTAATATAAATTAGATTTATGTCTATAGGAATCGATAACGTTTTTTAAAAGAAAGCAGCTTAACTCAATGAACTAAATGTATTTTTACGAAATGAATCATTATCTTTAACACATCATTGCGACTTATTGAAGTTAGGTAGACGGTGATTAAATTAAGGACAAGAGTAACGATACGAGCATACATTAAAGAAATCTGGCCTTCATGGCGATTGTGGATATTTTATCATTTTAAAGCATATTTGAAAAACGAACTTAGATTTGATATGTCCGCGCATTCTGGCGAAGCGATATCAAAAGAGGGTCTGGTTTTGAGAGCCCAGAATCTGGATGCACTGTATTCTGCAGCACATAATATCATAATCCTCATAAACTTTATGTTCCACAGGGAGGGTGTCCCTGATTACGAACAATTTTGGAAAGTAGGACGGGAACTTCAAGCTTCTGGCATCCCCAAAATGAAAAAGATAAAACATCAGAATAAAGAAAAATGTATGCCAGCAATGTTTATATAATCTTATAATATTATTTAAAGTTTGGAAATGGTCTAACCTCTTGCAGAATAACCTGTTTTCAATTCTGAGTCATTTAACAAATCATAATGAATAATAACTTTTATTTATAATATTAAACTAGCAAAATTTATATTTAAGTTTGATTCCCAGATACATATTAATTAAAGAATTAGCCCTCCGGGCAGTGATAAGAAAAGGTAGAATTTTATATTAGGTGTTGCAATCTTTTATAAAGGCATTTAAACAACAAAACAAAATAAGCATCCACAATAAAATACTTTTAGGTATACAACCAACCTAGCGAAAGATTTCTATTTTAAATAAACAAATGAATATAATTTTACTAATGAATTTAATTAAAGTCTTGAGATTGATTGATACCGACATATTAGAGAAAATAATATATATATTAAACAAAATAAGTTGTATATATTTAATTGAGCCGCATAAAGTTATATATAAATTAAGCGTGAAAGTAACATATATTTAGAATTACAGAAGTATTAATAAAGGATTATAGAGAGAGAGTTTACGAGCAAAACTAGCAAAACATCATAAATGGATCTTTGAAATAATTTGGCTACAAATTATAAATCATCCATGAATGTTCGTATTAAGGCAGCTCTAAATTACATGATTTTACCTAATATATCAGCATAGCAGCAGACAGGCAGGTAGATAGTTCTACGTCATCTCATATGGCCAGTCAGATAGAATTTTTATGTCTGGTAGACAGTACTCCGAGAGAAAAAGAGAGGTGGACGGCTCCACTACTCATGCTTCATCACGCAGAACTTGTGTTGGCTTCTTAAGTAATTAAACTCAACTCACTAAAAACTCCTCTGAACTCAACTAAAAACTGAAAGTAACTAAAAACTAATTTCCTTTGTTCTGTGGTTCCTTTTATAACATTTTAATACCGTCCAGAATGCAATTTCATATACCAACCCTATCTCTATAATCCCTTTAAAAACAACATTTAATTAACAACATGTTTTTATACAGATAAGGCTTGAAATACCATTTTTAGCTATTTTAAATCATTCGACAAAAACTGATAAACGATTTGTTTTCGATCTTTTTATTAAAGGCAACAAGCTGAATTCAAACAAATATTATTTTAGCATTTAGAGCCTCCCCCATTATTCTTTGTTGTCACATTAAATAGTTTAATTAAATACTTTAAATCAAAATACATATAGAGATAACAAAAAAAATTTACAATTATATAAAGAAAATGTTTAGTTGTCAGCAATAAACATTAATAACATTATTGCTTTATTCATATATATATATATACACACACACATCACGCACACTGCTGTTTTATTTTACTAAATAAAAATTAATTTTACTAATCTTTCTAATGATTCAGCATACAGTGTGTGAGTGAATAGCATATATTTATAGCAAGGTCTGAATTGCAGACCCTTAGGAGGTTAGTATAGATGGTGAAACATGAAGCATTGATGATGATTAGACATCGATTGCTTCAATACAAACATTTATGCAATGTGTTACAATATGAAAAAGTACGCCCAAATAACCAGAATATTATAATAAAAATGTATATTTATTTTTAGGATTATAAATTAAATCACCATCAAAGTGACAGCAAGGCATCAGTCTAAATGAATTTTTCACTTTTCAAAGTAGTCCTAAAATTCTTGCAAAGTGATGCCTTTTAATGCCTCCATTGTTTTTTCTTTAACTATTTTCAAGTCTGCAAACCTTTTTCTTTTGAAGCATTTTTTCTTTTGCACAGAATGAAATCAGATGAATATAACTGATGGATTAGCTGGGTCATGCTATTTCTAATTGTATCACATACAAGGCTTTGTCTACTGGTGCATTGTTGTGGTGAAGCTTGCACTCCCTGCTTTGCCACAAATTGGGATGTTTTCATTTTTCCATATTTCACAAACTTTTCAGAAAAACACCTGATCATTACAAATGAATTCTGAGTGAACAATACTGTTTGCATAAAAAAAATCAGCATTGTTTTGACAATAGTCTTCATTTGCAACTGTTTTTTTAAGAGGTGGTGAATTTGATATTTTTATTAAACCACTCACAAACTTATGTTTTCTCCAGAGCAATTTGCTTGTAATCTGTTTCAAGCATTATAACTGTTTCACCTGCCATTTCCTTAACAGAAAATATAATTTTTACATTGTTACAATTTTTTAGCCATTACAGAGATTGACAAGTAAGTGAGATGCCTTTATCAAAATTATTTACTCTAGTGCATCATGGCTTCTCCCAATGATAACAGTTGGCAACCAGGTGCAAGGGGTCCTCCACAAATAGCAGAGGCGTGTACTATAATGTGTTTGCATTCTGATTATTTTTAGGTACCCCCTTGTATATATTTTCAAGTTTTATTTTTATCAGTGCATCTTTTACCTTAACTTACACATAGTTTATTAATAAATAAAGCTAATGACAATAATTATAAAATTCAATTAGATTCTAGCATTAAAATAGCTGATGTAGAAACCAACTGCATACCAGTCACATATATTTATCACTATCTAAATTTAGTACTTCAAGGTTAAGCTTGATGAGTAAAGACTTCTTGGACTTAGAGTTTCATGAAGACTACAACACATGAAGTCTCTTCCACATCATCATCATTCAATACTTTACCATTTTATTAATGATATTTCCAGTATATAAAATTGCACTTTTCAATCTATGGATAATATACCACCATATGTAATATTTTGTACATAAAAATATATTCTATATACATATCCTTCTTATTAACCTGTCATGCCCTAGGTTTGAAATTTCAGTAAAATATATAACCAGTTCATAGCCAATCCAAACAGCCATTAGACAACGAATGTTTATTTGGCTGTTTTTATCTATAGAATAAGAGAAAAAAATAAACTCTCCTTATAGGTAAGTGTAATATACTGAATAGATATATTATGTGTGTGCGCGCATGTCTTCTAAAGAAAAAGTTTAAAGAAAAAATCAAATCAACATTATTTGAGTTAATTAAATAAATGGCTATATTTTTTAACTGGAATAAATAATATCATCTAGTATAAAAAACTGAAAAATAAATTAAATAAATAATTAACTAAAAATACAAAGGCGGAAATAATTTATTTTGTTAATATGAAAATAATTTAAACGTTTTTTCTTTTTTTAATGTATAGTACAACCTCCTTAATTAATTACGGCGTTAAAGAAAAAAAGTAGACTACAGAAAAAAATACATATTATTATTCTTAAAAAAAAAATTCATATGAAATATTTTTTTTTTCAAAAAAGTGAAATTGAACTTTTTCTTGTTTTTATGTAAAAATATGTCTGATAAATCAAGCATTGTTAGCCGAGAGGTCATTCTTGCAAGCAAGTAGTTGGTTGCAGACGGTTGTGGGTTCGCATCCCGGGCGATGCTATGACATATGGAAAAAAAAAAGTCTGATAATGCATCAGGGCTGATATAAAAAAGAGAATGAATTAAATAGTTTTTTTTTTTTTTAATATGATTTGAATTTTGACAATAACTCAGTAGCTTACATTCTGAAAAGTGAAGGACAAACTTGTAATCTTTTTTTGTAAAGAAAAAAACTTTATTTGCTGTTATCAATCTGCTTTTTTTAAAACTAAAACGCTAACTAATAAGAAAAATGCTTTTGAGCCATAGCTAAAAGCAGTATTTTCAATGACTTATATTTTAATTACTTTCATGGATTTCTACTAATAAATAATAAATGACTTAAAGAAAATACTAATTTAACTATTATCAAAATAGCCTAAGCAGCAGTTAATGTTAAATTATCCTCAATCATACCTGAAAACAAAAAAGAAGGGAATGATCATTCAACTAAATTACTGCACAATTAAATCATTTGACAATTACTTTTTAAAGGAATCATTATAATGATTGTTATAAACAAATAAACTAATTGATTCAATGAAATGTATTAATACAGGATGTTAAATATATGCAATTAACAACCAACAATCTCAATTTGTTGTCAATGCATCCTTCTTTAATCAATAAATGTGAAAATGTATTTTTATCTAAAGTTTAATATCTTTATGTAGTCATTAAAGATTGCAACTTGATTACAAAGAATGAAATTATTGAAACAAAGAAGTTTAAATAAACATTAAGCAAGTAGATATAATCTGTTCTGGAAGCAGACTAACAAAGAGTCAATTATAACTTTCAAATGGCAGGTCTAACTTTCAAATTGCACTCCAACCATGTATTACCTAAATCAGTGGTCTTCAACCACCGGTCCGCGGCCCGGTACCGGGCCGTAGAAGTTTTTGCTGGTCCGCGATAGACTAGCAAGAAAGTTTTAATAACAAAATAATAAGACTTTAAACTTTTAATTAATATAAACAATTTTTATTTATTTTTTTCATCGCACTTTTATCTGATTAAAAAAAAAGAAACAGAACAAAATCTAATTAATCATACATAAATTAATTTGTTTTTCTAGTTATCACAGATGTTTATGAGGGGGGGGGGATAGAATTACATTTTTTATTACTTTTCTAAAAAAATTCAAAATTAAAAAAAAAAAGTTTTTTATTATACAAACTCCATATATATATAACTTCATCTAAGGCTAAGCTGTTTACATCTTTAAGAAAATTTATCTATAGACTTCTGCTGGTCCATGAAACCTTATCCTTATTTTTGCCGGTCTGTGAAACCTTATCCTTATTTTTACCGATCTGCAGGTGTGAAAACGTTGAAGACCACTGACCTAAATAATAAAACTAAGAGTTGTAATCTTTATTAGCTATATAAAAATATTAGATCATAGCTAAGGATGGATTTTCACCTCTATTGATTAAAACATGTTGCCTTGACAACAGACTGAGATTGTTGATTGTTAATGATACTGATATCATTAGCTTTGAGCATTATTAGCTTAAAATATATAAACAATATTTTTGACCTTTGTTGACGGTATGTGTCTTAATGATAATATAGTAAATGATTTTAAATAGTATAAATAATGTTTTTAATTAAATTTTTTATTAGTAATAATAGTCGCTGAATTGAAAAGAATATATGTCATTTATATAATAGAAGTAACAAGATCTTACCTATTTTTTGATTATCAAAAATGTTAATGTGGAATTTCTTCATTAGATAATAAATGAAACTTTAAGAATATTAATTGGTTAAAATTATTTTTAAATTATGTCTATTAAAATATTTTATGCTCACTAAAATATATCTATCCTCATATGTATCATCATATATAATCTGATATACTTTTTCAATATTAGATTGAATGATAACATGCAATATGATATTTAGGTCAAATATCTATCTTGCCTAATTATTTATTTTGTTGTTATAATAATAATAATAATAATAATAATAATAATAATAATAATAATAATAATAATAATAATAATAATAATAATAATAATAATAATAATAATAATAATAATAATAATAATAATAATAATAATAATAATAATAATAATAATAATAGTAGTAGTAGTAGTAGTAGTAGTAGTAATGAAACAATTTTCAAATAATAAAATATTATAATTAAGCAACATGGATTTTTTAAAATTTTATACTTACTTAATTTTTTACAGGAACATGATATGATTTTGTGAGTTTCACAAGAAGTAGATTCAGTGAGAGTTGTATTACTAAATATGCAATAAAAAACAACAATATTATAAACAATTTAAAAATGCTTAAATATAAACGATTTAAATATAATATTTAAATATAGTAGAAAAACAATCTACAAAACCATTTAAACAATTATACATTAACAACATATAATTATTAATATATACCACGTTTCCCTGAAAATAAGAAAGTGTCTTATATTAATTTTTGTTCCAAAAGACAGTAATAGGGCTTATTTTCAGGGAATGTCTTATCTTTTATGTACAAAAATCTATATTTACTCAAATATAAAAATGTATATTTATTCAAGTATTTCTCTTTACAAAAAGTTGTAAGATTCTTATGCCTGGAGTTACCCACAATTCATTTTTTTGGACTCACCAGAATAGTTCTTTCTTTTTGCACTCATTTTATCTGGTGATCAGAATATTCAATTTAAATTTACTATTAAATCAACTACTGTTAATCAAAGACTTGTGAGACAGGGGTGATTACAGTTAAGAATAGTTTGTCCACACAAAAACAATAACAAAGTGCAAGCATAAACTTTCAGAAAATGTTTCTTTATTTCATACATTACCACATTGGGGCATATTGAATTATTCATGTGTGACACAATGACATTCATCCATTATCAAGTACGAAAATTATAAACACTTTCCAAATTACTTGGAACAGCCCTGCTTGGTATTCTTTTTAAAAACTTTTATTTAGGAGAAAGATTGATGATTTAACTTCAGCTAAACTTTAATTATTAAAATCATTTCCATTATTTTAATAATGTTTGTCAGAAGAAAAAAATAATGTTTAAGAAATCAAACTAATTTTTCTTTTAGCTTGAAACTCTAAAATTAAATCAAACATTCTAAATCTAAGTATTAAATAAAAATAAAAATATGTACCTCAATATATATAAATGAAATTATATAATGAGATATTATTTTATATAATGCTATGTTTTTTTATGTAATAGTAATATTAGCAATTAAGCCAATGCACATGCGCTTTAAATGAATACTCAATTTTTCCAGACACGAGATATAGTAAAGAATGGGTGGATTCATTCCATTCTTTCTAAAATACTATATCTCGTGTCTGGAAAAATAGAGTATTCATTTATAATTTATCTTTAAAGCGCATGTGCATTGGCTTAATTGCTAATAAATGAAATTATAAACTTTCTGATATATTGTCTTGTGATTAGAAAAATTATTTCTCTATATAGGTAGAATTATGTTTGTCAAAATAGATGGATGGTAAAATACAAAAGAACCATATAATTTATATTACCACTTTTTTTATTAAAGTATTAATATCAACAATATTATTTATTTATACAGTCATTACTTTATAATTCAATATTGCATTGTATGTTTCAATGGAAAACAAAAGCTATCCATTGGGATGCCAATCTTAATTAGGATTTATAATTGAAGTAGGGCTTATATTATAAGAATATTCAAAAATAGTTATGCCTTATTTTTGGAGGAACATGGTATTAGTATTTCATAATATATATTAGTTTTTATATATTGGATTATTTTTATTATCTACTTTAATTGTTAAATGCTGTTTAAAATTTAAACTTTATTTATACTTTATCAAATTAATTTATTTGTTAGTAATAACAAAAAGATTGTATAGAACATAGCATTTCAAGTAATATTATTCACACTTCTTCAGGTATTGCTGGTTTTATCAGTGATAGTAATATTATGAAAATTAAACCAATGATCTTTAAATTTATGAACATTAAATTTAAGGTGACATAATTAAGCTATTTTGTCAAAGGCAAGAGTAAATAAATTTTTTTTTATATAGTTATCTACGAATGTCTTTTTGATTTTTTCACTTATTAATTTTAAAGATGAAGTTAATCAATAAGTTTCTAAGCACTGCAAATTATCATATTTAGTTGACTTGGTGGGTCATTTGCCATTGCCATATGAGTAGGTTTTGAAATTTTCTTTCTAATTTTTCTTCTCTATTTCATATTCTTATATTTTTCTGATCAAACATATGTTTATTAGAATAGGTAGTATTTAAATCATAATGATTTTAATTTACTTTGAGTTTAATAATAGCAAAAAATATTAAACTATAAAATTGTTATGGTTGTATACAACCTCAGATAGTAATTATATTTTTAATGACTTTGTTAAAACTGAATATATCTGCTTGGAAGAAAAATAAATGTAGAATTTCTTCATAATCTATATAGAGATTTAAAGGAAAAAGTTCAACAACTGACAAGAAAATGTAAAATGATTTAGTGGTTTTAAATCTATAAAAAATATATCATTTTCTAATTGCAAACAGTTTAGAACTTTTATTTCAAGCATTTAGAATAATATTTAGATCTAAAAACCAATATTATAATCATATCAAATCTACTATGATATTCTTTTATAAACAAGGCAAAACTCTCCATACAGTAGTGCCATCCTGTGTCAACCAGAGTAATCAATGGATACCAGAAGGGTGGCACTACTGTATGGAGAGTTTTGCCTTGTTTATAAACAATTATGTGCTAGTATAAGAGATGGTGATCATGTGATGTTCTTTTATATGGTAATGATATTATTTGAACAATTACAAAAAATATTATTAACTTTTGAAAAATGATATAAGAATTCAGATAATTTATTTAATAATATATCTATCTATCTTATCAGTTCACTTAGATTTGAATGTAAATATCTTTCTGAATAAAATCAACACATATCATTGAATGTTAGCGATATTTTGCCCCAAAATTACAGAAATTTATAAATATCATATGGAACTTTAAAATTATAAAATCTTACTTGAAGAATATCTTTAGTGCTTAATTTATAAAAATATAAGAATTTAATGGAATAAATATTCTATTTATACTGTGCTTGAATACATATGTGATATAGACAATGAAATAAACCTTCAGTCATACACTTTTCATGAATTTACATGCATTCACCTGTAAGCAACAGTTTAAAAAACATAAGTGAATCACTTATACTTAGAGATTCATATTATATAAGCCAATCTTTGCTCAACATGCTGAAATTAAGGCTTTAACCTATTGTGTGCCTGATATATAACTTGACAAATGAATTGTACAAACTTATTCATTCTATAGCAGGAGAGAGATAGAATCCCATTTTTAACCACTAGTGATTAGAAGTGCTACACAAATAATTTTATTTATTATAATAAATTTAAAATTTAATACTTATTTCTAATTTCAGGTGGTTAAAAATAAAATTCTATCTCTCCCCTGCTATAGAATAAATAAGTTTGTACAATTCATTTGACAAATTATATATTAGGCACACAATAGGTTAAAGTCCTGATTTCAGCGTGGTGAACAAAGGTTGGCTTATATAATATGTTCTAAGCATATAAACGGTCCATTTATACTTTTTAAACTGATATTTATGAGTGGGTGCATGCAAATTTGTGAAAAGTGCATGGCTTATGGTTTATTTCCATCTCTATATTAAAAATATAAGAAATAAAAAAACTATAGTAATTAATATACTATAGCAAATATATTTTTCAGAATTTTTATTGAATAAGTTTTTCCACCATAGATGAATGATTACAAGAGACTAAGTATAATTTTAGAGAAAGATGCACTATAGACAGGAAATTGCTGCCAGAAAAATGTAAAAAGTTCACAAGTAAACATGTGTTTTAATATGTTCTTATTGATGAATTAAATTACTCATTTTAATTATTTTGTGACTTTGGCTGAAATTAATTGCTTGTTCATTCAAGTTTATATACATTATTCACCTTTATGTGAAAGAATAAGAGGAAATTTAATTATTGGTAATGCAAATTCAGGCATTTGTAATGAAAACTAGTGTTAAATGTAAATTATATTAGCTTTACATATATTGTTTTGATTGTGGTAATTGTCTTCAGAGTAATTTAAAGATAGCTTCTTAGAAAAGTTATCAAAATGCTACATAGATTTGATGATAAAGTTTTAATTTTTACTTACAGTTCAAAAGATGATTCAAGAAAGATATCCATATTCTTAATTCAATTTATGAAGATTTTGATTTAACAATTAACATTCAAATTGTGTAATTTATTATCCAGTGTTGGGAAAAAATAGCAACTTTTGGCTTAAATAATTTTAGCTTGATATTGTAAATCCATTAATTATATAGAGTGAATTCAAGTCAAAGGCGAACTTATGCATTAAAGTGCAACACAGATTGCAAGATATTGATTGGTGGCAATATTAAGTATAGGCACTAGACTACTGTTTTGCCCAATGTATTGCATGGAAATGAAACAAATTCACTATCAACTTAATATGTTTGCAAAAATTTGATTTAAGGCAGTAAAAGCTAATATTGTAACATCAAATTTTCATTACTTGGGCTAAAAAGGCACGAATGATAAGATTTGGTAAAAAATATTTGAATAAAACCTGAGTATGATATTAGTACTAGATACAAAACTTATTTATAATTATAAAATTTCTCTCAAAAACATTTTAAAATCCTGCAGTATTGATTGCTTTCATTCAGAGAGTATGACTGAGAATAAAACATAACGAAGGTTATTGAATTTTTTTTAAAAAAAAGAACTGCAAAACTTAAACTAATTAAAATTTTTTTAATACATTATTTATTTAATAATCTTAAATCTGCGTTGGGAAAATTTTATTTCACATTAATATTTAATTTTAAATCATTAGCCTAACTCATTAATATTATGTCATGTATGTGGGCGCTTTTATGATTCACAATTTGATTTGGATAATTTTTCTTTTCTTTATTTTCTAAAGTAGAATGGTCTTACCTTCTTACTATTGGTATCACTAATGTTAAAAATATAGTAATATGTATCACAATTAATCATCATTATTTTAAATCATTATTGATCTACTGTGGAATGAAGGCTTCTCCGTGTTTAATGCAGCATCTCTAATTTTTAGCTTCTTTTATTCACACCATATGAGCAAACTTTCTTATTTTATCCATCCATCCATCTTCCAAGTGATCTATTCTTTTAAATCTCTTGAGATCCATTTTAAAACTTTAACTGTCCATCTATTTTTATCCCTTTTATCAAAATGTCAACTCATCTTCAATTCAGTCTCTTATTTCTTCCAAAGATAAAAACAGGCTAAACTCACTATACATATTGCCACACACAGCAAGCTAGAGTAATCAATGGATGCCAGAAGGCTTGTGCATAAAATCCCCATCTAGTGCCTACTCATCCAATATCCCCAAACTAGTTTCTGGCTTGTAGCCTTCATCAGTGAGGAGCCTTGGATCTTGCCAGCAACTAGTTTGGGGATATTGGATGAGTAGGCACTAGATGGGAATTTTACGCACAAGCCTTCTGGAATCCATTGATTACCCTAGCTTGCTGTGTGTGGCAATAGATATAGTGAGTTTTTCTGGCTTTAACAACAGTTATACACAAGCATAAGAAGTGATGGTCATGTGATGTTTCTTCCAAAGATGATAATGATACCTGCACGGTTTCTCACACATCTATTTTCTTTTTTCTTTCTTCTTTGACTCCTGATGATATCCGTCCATACTTCAGTGAATATGCTGAAGTCTCTGTATTGCTCTTTTTTAAGTGCCCAAGTCTTAGATCTATAAGTAACAATTAGTAAAGCACATATATTAAAAAGCCTTTCTTTTAACTACATAGGCAAATTTCCTTCTAATATTTAGTTATTTCTATAAAAAGCACTTGTTCCAAGTTTAATTTCTATGATTGATTTTATGCATTATGCTTTTAACTGTAGTAATAATCTAATCCAGATATTTGTAATTGTTAACTTTTTTCAATTTATGACTTTTTTCTGAGAAAATCTATTAAACATTACTTTAATTAATTTAGCATAATCTTTGATCCTACTTTCTTACTTTCATCTGATAATCATTGCATTTCCTGAAGCTTTGACAAATTATTTGCAACAAAAAAAAGAGAGCTAAATGACTTAAATAATCTCCATTTACTTTTCTTTTAGTTTCTCTTTTTAACCCATAAAATATTTCTTTTTCAGTTAGTATAAAACATTTTGAAGACATGGAATCACTCTATCACATCTCTTTCTCAAAGTTAATATTCTAATATTATCATAATCTATTCACTTATGATGTATTTTTATAAATATTTTGCAGATTATGACAATATCCTGGGTCTATACCTTAATGATCCAAAGCTTTAATTACTGTTAGAAAAGGTTATAGAACCAAATATCTTTCATAATTTACAAACTCAAACCACAATGGCAAACATTTTTATTAGTCCTTTCTATAACTGCTCTCAATATTTGGATGTGATCCACTGTGTTATAACTACTTTTAAATCCAGCTTATTCTTTTGTTTGGCTAGAATATAAAGTTTTATTCTAAATGAGTTGTAGTTTTTTTTTTTTTTGATGAAGATTTTGTGATAAAATAACAGAACTGATAAATATGATATTTTAAATATCAATATTATAACAGCATTCTTTAATTCATTTGGTATACCTTTATAATATGACGTTTGGTTTATAATTTTACTAACAATTTTTCTATTTGTTAATTTGTTTCTTTTAAGATATCAGTTATGATTCAACAATTTTCTGGAACTTTTAGATATAATACCTTGTGTGGTTTGGCACAACTGGTAGAACAATTCAACTTGGGATGAGGAGATCTTAGGATCAACTCTGGCACTTGCAGGTCAGCTTCTAGAACATCTTATGAACTCTCGAGCAATAATACAATATGACCTTACTCTGTGCAGTTTGGCAGAGTTAGTAATGCCACTGACTTGGGATCAAGAAGTCCCAAGATTGATTCTGATGCTCACAGTTCTGGTGCCTGAACTTCTTACAAAAAATCCAGCAATAAAACCATTATTATTTTTTTATAGATATAATTATATATCTTATTTTATCATAAAATACTTGGAAATTTAGAAAATGTAATAATTGTAGGGGATACTTTGTTTTCTTGTTTTGTATTTTTTGTAAAACTCTTCTGCACATTTTACTATATTTCTCTTTTTAATAATAGTTCCATTTTTCTTCTTATTAGTGAAATAACTTTCCAGTACCAAAATAATTTGTACACTTTTGATACTTTTATCTTCTTCTATAGCTTTCCATGTCAATTTGCAGTTATATTTTCTTGTATTAATAATAACTGTTTGCCATACCATTTTACAAAATTATAAATATTCAATTCTTCTTAATTGATTATTTTTAAAAATTTTCATATTCCTTCTTTATATACTCTTTTGTTTCAAGAGAATATTTACTGGTAAATTGCTGTTTTGTAATAGCTATATTTGTTGAAGCTCTTAATAGTATATCACTTATCTTCTTATTGATTTTAGTAATTTCGGTTAATACTGAAAACGATTTGTGAATTCTAATTTAAATTCATTCAGAATTTCTGAAGGCTAAACATATTATCTGTTAGCAATTTTTTAAAATACTTTTTGTTTCTCTAGTATTGCATTAAGACTTGTATTACATCTTACCAATAATCCTTTCTATTAAGAACATTACGATCTTAAAGTACAATAAAATCCAATTCTTCTGGACTTCATGTCCATATCTGTTTAGCATTTTCCTGAAGAAAGAATTCATTTAATATATAGTTTATCTTTTTCTGTAAATTCCACAAATTTATAATCTCCACTCGTTTTGTTCATCATTACAAAATATACATACAAAGTTTTCATCTTCCAATATTTCTTAATTCTAGCATTAAAGTAGTCCACAATAATTTTAAAATGTTGTTAGGTTGAAATAAGAGTGTTTTAGGCATAATTTTGAATTATCTGCACTTGGTATTTTTCATTAAGTTGATTAACTAATCTTGCCACTCTTTCTGATATATCACCAAGCTTCATAATATAGTTTTTCAACTTTTTATTTTTAATAAATTACATCTTCATTTTCATTGTTGTCTCTAATATTATGCTTTTATGTTAAAATACACATCCATTTTTTAAGCCAATTGTCTTTTTCCTTTTAACTTGATAAAATCTAATGATTATAGATTTAATATTATCAATTCTTTTTTCAAATTGTGCAATATTTCTTCACTAGAAAGTGATGTGAAATTATAAATATCTAAATAAAAGGTCTTTATTAAATGGAAAACTGGGGCCCTAGCACTTTCTGTCTTTAGTCATGAACTTCTTTAGATAGTGATTTTACAGCCTCTTGGAATGAGGCCATAATTTTATTTGGTATGCCATGATTGTAAATGCAAGAAATAAAATAATCATCACAAATGTTCATCCGACTTTCAAAAAAACTAAAGTGATATTTCAGTCAAAAATTAACAGACAAGAAATAAAGATCATAATTTTTTTTGCTCTTAAACTCAGAGGCAAAATCCACTAAACTCACCAAACTGGCTGACCTGTATTTATCTATAGCCCATATTTGATCTTTTCCATATGGATAAATACATTGTAATAACTACTGGAATGTATTGACATTGAAATTTGCTCTAGTTAGTTCCATTAATGCCCCAAAGAGAACTCAAAAGATCTCCATTAGAGCAAATTAATTTCATGTTCTTTCTCTCATTATATGCACATTAGCTAACGACATATTTTAAAAAAACATATTACAAGATATTTTTCTATTGGTATACATTATTCTAGATTCAACATTAGAAGCAGACACACAAAAATTTATTAATGTACTTAAATTTCCAAAGCCACCAGATATTTTTCACTTTATATATATATTAAATTTTTTTTATTTTACTATTTTTTTTTTTTTTTAGAAATAAAGTATAAACTATTTACCAAAATTAAAAAAATAAAATATTTTTCCTGCGTGTGAAATATCTCAAGCTTACACATTTGATAATTACTGTATTTTTTTTTGTCTGCCTGGTGAAATTAATTCAAGGACTTTTTTTATAGTGATACTATAACATAACAATGGACGCGAAAGATAGTTTGGGCCTCTGAGTTATCATATTCATGTTGATGCGTACACATATTATATGAGCAATTTCGATAGTTAATATATGTATAATGAGATTCTAAAATAAATTTCGAAATAATGTCAACTCCACCAAACGGCCATAAATGTAATTAATCAATATTTATAACGATTTTTTTAAATTAACAAATTGTTTATAGCTAAAAATTAAATAGGCATTTTTAATATGTTTTGTGGGGGGAAAAAAAAGGCAGTTTTATATTTATGTAAAGATATATTTTGAAAATGTTAAAAACACAAAAACAATTCACTGCATTTTAATTAAGTTCAGAATTTTAAAATAAATCTTTTCTCCCGAGGTTAAACTGACGTTAGAGAAAGCATCAATCAAACGTCTTTCAACGAGCTGTTCAAAATATAACGTAAAAAAGCGATTTTTTAAGTTGAGAAATCACAACTGGAAAATGATGACAGAAGTTTTTTTTTCTACACAAAAAAGGCTCACAAATGTTAGAAAAGTCTTAATATACAGCAGGTGTTCTCTGATTTATGATTATATATATTTGCAACTTGCTGAAAAATAAATATATTTATTTCAGCGATTTGCATAAGGCATTGTGATTAAGAAAGAAGGCGGATTTGATCGGTAATATTTTGCCATTGCTTTATATAGACTTATTAAGAAGCACTTTTATAAAAATTAATATTTAAGAAATAGAAACATAAATTACAAGCAGTAATTTGAATCTTTAATTACTATCTTTCTGATATGGGTGATTTGTTGCAATTTTATAACTTCCAATAGAACTGGCAGCAAATTGCAACACTTCTATCAAAAACCAAATAAACAAACGAACTACAATATATATTATAAGTAACCGCAATGTTTAATATATATTCACGATTGTGTTATATCTCCACTTAAAAGGTAAATTTTTTAAAAAATAATGAATTCTTTTATTTTCTGATTAAATTTATATGTCGCTCATCAACTAATGTATGATTAATTTGATAAATTTTGGATGGAAAGATATTAAATAAAAAAAATCCGACTACTAAATATGAGTCTATTGTTCAATTTTTCAAATGTGATTTTTTTTTTTTTAAGCTTTGGTCCTAGCAATTAATGTCTAAAACCCTACATGCTTTAACGGCCAATTCTTAGCTTATCATCTTGAGAACGTGATTCACTTTAGATATTTTGAAAGCCTTTTAGAGATTTAAATGAGAGTTGGAAAATAGATTCAAATCTGCCTACTGCTTCATTTAATTAATTAAAAACAAAGCATAATTTATTCATTATATTCTTAGGAAAAATTCATGAAAAAGACAAGATCCTTTCATCCAAATTCCTGTTCAAAGAAACCTGGAGTCTTTTTCAAATCCCTATACTTCTCAAAGCATGCCAAGTTACAGAGGATAATGAAATATAGACCACAGGACTTACATGGTTATGCAGAACTAATACATCAGAAGTGTTATATTAATCTAGGTTCCAAATATGTATCTACCTACTAAAAAATATTTAATATATTAATATCAAATATATTCTCTGAATAAAACTACTTTTGAAAATAAAAACAAAGCATTTCATTAAAATTTCAGAAATATCTCTAAATTAAGTTATATATAGAATAATGTAAAGTCACTGAAAGAATTGTATTTAAGGATATTCCAAAAGCTATAAAAAACTATGGTAAGATTTTAGTTTTTCAGATTTCTGGGGATTTGTTACCGAATCTATTATTTTAATGGCACATTATAATTGGAATAAACATAAAAAGCAAATGAACAATAATCATTTGCTAAATTGTATTTTATGATTAACTTGAACATAGATTTTATGAGAGAAGCATGTCCCATTAAAATTATAAATTTATCTCAAAAATAAAAAGTCAAATCCAAGATGTCATACAATAGATAAAAAAAAAAATTCTATATAAATATGTGTGGATGTATTTGTATTTTATGAAATGCTTCTGCATATCTATCATTAAAGACATCTCTAAACTTCATTTTAAAATCATACAAACCACATTGTAAAATGTCAAATTATAACATCATATTTCCATTAGTATTTTTTCAACAAATGTTATTCATTATGAAGGATACAAATCATTTATGACGTTTAATATTCCACTATTTATATAAATTAAAATACATAAATAAATATTTAAAAAAACAATTTTTTTAAAGTAAATAAATGGCTAGCTTTTTTTACAAAAAGATTTCAACTTGAAAATCAAAATTAAAAAAACAAAGAAGAAAATAACTATTAGTGTCAAACAAAAAGTTTTCACATGAAGCTAGGATTCATATTAATGCAGGCAATAAATTTGAAAGTGACGTAGTTGATGTAGGTCTAAAGGATTTTTTTTATTGGTTTTAATTTTGTAAAATTATGCCACAGAAATTTATTATTCATTTTTGCACTGATTATTTTTTGTAAAAGTCCTTGTTTTGTACATTTTTTTTCTGAAAATGATATTTAAACCAATCTTCCTTTGAAATATAATGGTTTCATTTGATTATTTAATCTACTAAAACATAATTCTTGGCACTAAACTACTCTGAAAAAAATCCTGGAAAATTTATTTTATCTGGTCAAATATGAGTGCCCTTAAAACTTTTTTCCCCATTAAACTATGGAAGAATTCTCCAATATTAAAAACTTAACTGAAGTTTTAATTTTCCATCCAAAATATAACATTTAAATTAAATAAATAGTTTTGAGAGTTCCATCGTCAGATTTTCAATGGGATGGCAGGCTGAAGTTGGAGGGTGGAGTGGATTGAAGCCGTTCATTAAAGAATGAATATTGGCTATCTTAATATAAAGCTGAGCATTGATTGCATATATGTGTGGAGATGATAATCTGGACCAACTGATGAGCGTTGGTTTAGCACGAAATACCTATAGTGGTGATTATTTATCTTTTCGACATATGTGTGGTCAGGTATATCAGTGATATGAGATAGTGGACGATCGTGTGAAAGTTTGAGTTCAAATCTCCCTATATTTACATAAAATAAAATTATGTTACTATTAGCTAATACAAAATAATAACGTATAATGCTAAACCTTTGACAGAAGCGCCTTAAAAATGCCTAAGTGACAGCCAAAATACTAATTTATAAAGATATTTTAAAAAAAATATAATGTAAGTAAACTGAAGTAAACTAAAGTGTGCAATGAACAATAAATATACATATTTTAATGTTATATATAGAGTAAGTTAAAAACAAACTCTTATGAAGCTTCAAAAATACCCTCAACCTCAGACCGCGGTTTCTGCCTCTAGCGTCATCAGTGAGGTGCTAGGGAATAAAAATACTAGAACTAGTCCAGCATTTTATCAATGCCTAACTATTGAGAAGAAAATCTGAAATTTTCAGACATTTAAATGTCCAAAAATCCAGCTATCTAACTCAAATAGCCGTATGGGACTGAACTAAGTTCAGATACACCATATATTAATAGCTCTAGCAATATAAAATTGCCAAAGCATTAATAGCAAAAAACTAAAATTAAAGTGATAAAAAAATCAAGTCATATGACCTAATTTTAATAAAGCTCCTATTTACAAATGTTATATATAGAGTAAGTTAAAAACAAACTCTTATGAAGCTTCAAAAATACCCTCAACCTCAGACCGCGGTTTCTGCCTCTAGCGTCATCAGTGAGGTGCTAGGGAATAAAAATACTAGAACTAGTCCAGCATTTTATCAATGCCTAACTATTGAGAAGAAAATCTGAAATTTTCAGACATTTAAATGTCCAAAAATCCAGCTATCTAACTCAAATAGCCGTATGGGACTGAACTAAGTTCAGATACACCATATATTAATAGCTCTAGCAATATAAAATTGCCAAAGCATTAATAGCAAAAAACTAAAATTAAAGTGATAAAAAAATCAAGTCATATGACCTAATTTTAATAAAGCTCCTATTTACAAATGTTATATATAGAGTAAGTTAAAAACAAACTCTTATGAAGCTTCAAAAATACCCTCAACCTCAGACCGCGGTTTCTGCCTCTAGCGTCATCAGTGAGGTGCTAGGGAATAAAAATACTAGAACTAGTCCAGCATTTTATCAATGCCTAACTATTGAGAAGAAAATCTGAAATTTTCAGACATTTAAATGTCCAAAAAAATTAGGTCATATGACTTGATTTTTTTATCACTTTAATTTTAGTTTTTTGCTATTAATGCTTTGGCAATTTTATATTGCTAGAGCTATTAATATATGGTGTATCTGAACTTAGTTCAGTCCCATACGGCTATTTGAGTTAGATAGCTGGATTTTTGGACATTTAAATGTCTGAAAATTTCAGATTTTCTTCTCAATAGTTAGGCATTGATAAAATGCTGGACTAGTTCTAGTATTTTTATTCCCTAGCACCTCACTGATGACGCTAGAGGCAGAAACCGCGGTCTGAGGTTGAGGGTATTTTTGAAGCTTCATAAGAGTTTGTTTTTAACTTACTCTATATATAACATTTGTAAATAGGAGCTTTATTAAAATTAGGTCATATGACTTGATTTTTTTATCACTTTTATATTTTAATGTATATAATATATATAATATTAAAAAAACATAATTTACATATATGTAGTATAATTTGTTAATCAAGTCATAAAGAAGTATTTAAATAAATAAATTTATAACAGCCACATATATCAAATGCAATGAAAGGATTCTAATGGCTAATAAGTCACTATGAATATTTGGTTTCACAACAGAAATTTATTCAGGTATTTAAATATAAATTCTGAATTAATATGTACACATATTATCATATCGTATTAAAATTAAAATATTCCTAATTTAAATATTGTACACCACTATTTTTGTGAATGGATTAACAGTTAATGTTTGGTTTGAGAGAGCTAAATTAAATTTTTGTTGTAGAAAGAAATATGTAAAATGTCAAATTAGAAATTAACTTTTTATTGCATTCGGTACATGTGACTATTCTAAATATTATGTAATTGTACACTTCTTTGTGGTTTGATTTTTATCTACTAAATCAAGTAGTTTAGTTTAGGGCTGATAATATCAATGCTAAAATATATTTCTTTTGTTATTTAAATAGACAATTTCTCACATTCATTTATTTATATTTACTAAGGCGTTAACCTCGATGATATGCGTCTGAAAATACGAAGGAGGGACCTCTACAGGTCTTAACCACAACCTTACACTGTGAAGAAAAGAGGGGAATATATATATATTTAAATTATAATAATGGTAAATGATAACAATCATGATGTATACATTAAGCACAAGCAGTTTAGCTTATGTTGTAATCATTAACAACTGAAGTCACATAGACAAAACAAATAGCAGATATGACATGATTTACCACAAATTGTGCGTATAAATCGAAAATCATGTGATATCTGCTTTTTTTTTGTCTATGTGACTTGAGTTGATAAAAAATACTTTTGTTTAATTTACATATTACTATTGTTATCATTTATCATTATTACAATTAAAAATTTACACCGAGTATATTTTTAATGGGTAATTATTATTTTACACATACATATATATGTACTCATTAAAATATACTATTACGTGATGGTTTTACATTTTAATAAAAATAAATAGTAATAATAAAAATCTTATACAGAAATATATTCGATTATTTAGATTTTAATCATTATCAACTGAATTTATGTGGACATCTACTTTTAGTTCGCAAAAGTTGAGTTCATAATGATTACACTTTAAATAATCGAAAACATTTCTATATGTTTTGTAATATTACTGTTTATTTTTTACGTTTATTATAATTGCGGGATTTGAACTCAGACTTTCACACGACCCACTACTCTCAGTGCCATCTCATATTGCTGACCCACCTGATCACACACATGTTGAAAAGATAAATAATCACCAATATACAAGGGTTTTGAACGTTCCACCATCAGATTTTCAATGAAATGGAAGGCTGAAGAATTGTGAGTTGGAATAGTTTAAAGCCTATCAATTAAAGTATGAAGATTGGCTATCTTAATATAAAGCTGAGCACTGATTACAATTTATGTGTGAGGATAGTAATCTAGACCAACTGATGATTGCTGGTTTAGCATGAAATATGTATATTAGTAATTATTTATCCTTTCAACATGTGTGTGATCAGGTGGGTCAGCACTATGAGATGGCACTGAGAGTAGTGGATCGTGTGAAAGTCTGAGTTCGAATCCCGCATATATTACATATATTAATACAGGTTTAAGCCTGTTCAATGTATTAATTTATATAAATAGTGTGTAAAAGATCTGCCCATCCCTCGCATATGTACATATAAATGGATTATTCTCCTGTACATGAGGGGTCAGAATGACTAATATGTCAACATGGGTAGGATGACAACCTTGGCACTAACAAGGGCTTTGAATGTTCCACCATCAGATTTTCAATGAAATGGAAGGCTGAATAATTGTGAGTTGTAATAGTTTGAAGCCTGTCCATTAAAGTATGAAGATTAGCTATCTTAATATAAAGCTGAGAACTGATTATAAATATATGTGTGAGGATAGTAATCTAGACCAACTGATGATTGCTGGTTTAGCAGGAAATACGTATATTGGTGATTATTTATCTTTTCAACATGTGTGTGATCAGGTGGGTCAGCAATATGAGATGGCACTGAGAGTAGTGGATCATGTGAAAGTCTGAGTTCGAATCCCGCATGTATTACATATATTAATACAGGTTTAAGCCTGTACAATGTATTAGTTTATTATAATTGTAATTATTATGTATATTGAGATGATATAATCTTTTCACATTATCAGACATCATTTGTTGTTTAATACTAAACAGGAATAGGGAATGTAGTGCAGAATGAATGTTTATTTTTGGAAACAAATTAAGTAAAGCAAAGGAGGAATAGAGCCATTTAAACATAAAAATAAACCATATATATTTAGGAAGTAATTGATTAAAAACACTAACAGATAAGCAAGTGTTCTATAATATAAATGTATATGTGTGATCACGTGTGTATAATCATTATTACTATTTAGATGTTATAAAAATATATTTTAATGATTATTTAAAATATTTTACTAATTAATTTTTAATATTGTTTAGAGTAATTTAAATTATTGACAAAGGTAAAAATAATAGTAGTTAATATTTTAATTTTATAAAGCAATGAGTAAAAGTTGTTAATTTGATAACACGCTGTTATTATTTTCAAAAATAAATAACTTAGAAAATCTGCACTTAAGAATTGTATAGTCTGCTTGTTTGAAAACTGAAGTGAAGATCGTCTGCAATTAGAAAGTAAAAATAAAATAGCTATAACTAAAATATTTAAAAAAAATTTTATTTGATGACAGGATAAAATTTACAAGATTCTTGCTTAGATCTGAAAACAAATTTTGTTTGAATGTCTCCAAGATGAATTAACCTTTTAACTGCTAATTATATTATTGGTTGGGTCAGCTAAAAATCAAAGCTTTTAATTGGCCAGCTCACAAACTGAAGACAAATCAATTGTCAAAATATTTTCACCTTTAATATCATATTGACTTTATATTCGTTTATAAAAAGTATATTAATACATTGTCAGGTTATAAAAGTGAACGAAAGGTCTTTCAAAAATAAATTGCTATTTATTTATTATAAAATATTCAATTTTGGCAACATAAAAGCTATCATATAAACAAAGAGTTCGTGACATAAATGTCTTTTATGTTATAGAAAAGTAAATATTTCTTTTTGCTAAATCTTAAATATTTTTACTAAAATCTTCAATATTTTTCGAAAATAATTTTGTTTTTTTAGTATTCTCTCTGAAAATGATTTGTAATTACTCAATATATACTTAATATTCTTTAAAATTATATTCAAAATGAAAACCTCAGCGTTTTTCTTTATTTTCTTTGATCAGGCGGTTTCTTTGTTCTTTCCAGCCAATCAGAATGTCTTTTTTGGCTGAGATCTAGCTGACAGCCAATCACCGACCAGGTTCTTTCTTTGTTTAGGTTTAAATGCGTTTTTTTTGATTTTTTACTTGTAAAATAATTCGGAAGAGGGCACCATCTTACAGAACTTTTAAAAACCTAATCAATAACTGTCAAACGAATATTCTACCATTAAAACTAACGAAATTAGAGTGACGTAAGCTGTTGACGAGAGACCTTGTAAGAGGCGGGAAAAGGGTTAAAATAAAATTAATAGAAATTCTCACCCTCTATAGCAATGTAATGGATATGACAGTGAAATTATATGAATAATATCAAAAAATTAAAAATTCTTCTCCTTTTTCTTTTTGAAAACTTTATTTTCTTATATCAATACTGAACATATATTTATATAATACAAAACTCCAACGTTTCAACTGTTTTTATCTTCATACAGTCATTTTCAAGAGATTTGTAATTATATAATGTAAAAGAAAGAGTAATAAAAAATAGCAGTGGGAGAGAGATTTCCTTGAAAATGACTGTATGAAGATAAAAACAGTTGAAACGTTGGAGTTTTGTATTATATATATGTTCAGTATTGAAGCAATCGGATCTGAGTTTGATCCTAGCTTCACGACATCTAGCCATAAGCCCACTTCAAACCCTAGTACTAACCTTAAATTTCCGATGCAATGGGGCTTTATACGTTCAATCAACGCTAATTTCCATAAAGAATAACTTATTTCATAAATACATATTGTAACTAGTCGGGTTTAAACCCTAGTTACAAGGTAGAAAGGCGCACACATATGTTATATAGTTTTAAAATGAGTTTCATATATTTTTGATGTTATTTCGTTTTAGTATTTATTTTGTTAGTGGGGGAAAATGTTTAAGATTTTATTAAAGTAAGAAAAGAGGGGGTGGGGGGGGGGAATTTGCGTTTTGTTTTTGTAAAAGTGGTATATGTATGTATTTGCGGTGTGGATAGACAATTTTAGAAACGAACGTATGAATACATTTTGGATCCAAGATAAGAGATTATTGTAAGAAAAAGAAAAAAAAAAGAAATATATTAAACATCGAAAATCTTATCTGGGGAATTTGAATGAAAATTAAAAAGAAGGTTGAAGTAAAAAGTTTCCGGAATGTTAATTGCCAAAATGTCCGAAGGTGCGAAAAGTTCTTTCTGCTTATTAGCTTAACTGGCCATCTATACCACGTGGTGGGGAAGAAGGGGACGGACTGTGTTTGCGAAAACAAAAGAAAAAGAAAAAGTGACAGGGAGAGTGAGATGTAGTTTTTTTTTTTTAACTAGTGTGAGATTATTTTTGGTCTTCAAAGAGGAAAGAAAAAAAAGAAATATTTTCATTTTTTTTTATATATATTAAAGAAGAATAGCTAAGGCTACGGCCGAATATGAGTACAGTGGGGTAAAGGCTTAAGCGTGCTGGGATTTCTGGACCTTGCCCCGAAGAGGCCATGCAGCAGTGACCGGAGAACATCGACCGGAGACTTATCAACTTTTCGCAAGGGAATCGATCCGACTCGGAATGAACTGAAGCGTGATGAACTGTCTCGTACGTTTTGCTTCGGATTTCATGTGTTTTTCTTCTTATTTTGATATCCCCGGGGATCACATCGGACAAAATTGCAGGTAATATGAACTTAAGATATTTTATTTTCCAAATATTATTACGTTTTCTGAAACCCTCAAGGAGAACGAACCAAGGCAAGAGACTTATATTTTTTTAAGATAAGGCCATTTTGAATACAGCTGATTAGATTTTATCTGTGTATACGTTCGTTTTTCCTATTCTATTGAAAATCCACACAGAATACATATATAGGTTTTATTGGGTTATGTAAATGTTAAAGAGTGCGGGAAATATATTTTTATTAAAAGCAGAAAATATTATAATAAAATATATGTTATTTTAAGGTATATTGCATGTGTGTGTTTTATTATTTGACTCATGGAATATAGTTCATAAATTTAGACGATTGATCCGAGTTTCGTTGTTGGTTGCATAGAGTTTCTCCCGTACATTTTCCTACGGTTTATTAGCCACCCGCCCTGAGTACTGAGCTAGTGGAGAGGCCCTATTACTATCGTATTCTTCTCTTCCAGCATAATACTTATGTAAAAAGTAAGTTTGGCGCTTGGAGTCAATGATTGACGTCCATAAATATGCTGTGAGAGAAATACGAATTTTCTTATCACTATTTGGCTTCATAAAGAAAAAAAATAGATATTTTTTATTTAAGATAAGAACAAGTAAGTATACGGTATACGAGCACACCCGTTACAATATTAAAATTAATTAGTTTCAGATTTAAATTGACCAATTCTATTAATAAATTCATGATAGAATTATTCATGAATTTATATATTATAACTGCATGGATTGTGCGTATATATTTGTAAATATTTAAGTATATATAATTGTTTAAAAGTGTCGGGAATGTTTGATTTTATTTTTAAATAATTTGTTAAAGTTTTATTGATTAAAAGCTACATTCTTTCGATAAACTTTCAGATTTTCCCTTTCCAAAAACAACAGTTTTATTAATTAGAAAAAAGATAAGGATTTTCTAATTAAAATCATTTTCTGATTTTAAGAATTCATTTTCTAATTAGAAAATGAATTCAAGTTAATGAGTTTGAAAGCCTTATCGAAGGAATGTATCTAAAAACAACCAGTAAATCTAAAAACATTGATAATGAAAGAAGCGTTAGCCTGAAGGCATCAGAGGACAGATATATATAGCTTTGAAAAGTTTGGAGAAAAAAAAAGCCATCTTTGTTGTAGAGAAGTGCAGTGAATTCTGTGCATTTCAAAATCATAAATTTAAATAGTGCTTCGATCATGGTGAAGAGCTAAAACGTCAGGAATCTGGCTGCAGTTCCTGAAGTCCCCTGAAATCTTCAATGAAGCTGCTGAATCTTTTCCGGACCAATCATGCTGCTAAGATCGTGAAAATTCATTAAAATACTGTTCAAGTAATCAATCAAATGGTGCCTATGTTTTACAAACTCGGACGTGTAACCTAAGGAAACCAGCCCAGAAGAAATGGGTAATATATTTCTATAATGAACCTTCAACTATCTGGCCAGTTTCCAAACTTTACTTTACACTCCTTTTAAGAGCTCTTCTCATTTTTAAATGTAACAATCTATGTAACACCTTTTATTTATGCTATTTTAAATTTATATAAATTCTCTCAATCTCTAGTCTTTAAACTTTCTCTTCCTTACTTGGTGGTTCATTTATTATATTATATATAGATATTTGTGTGCTTTATTAATGTCGTTTATTTTTAATTATATGCCAATAATCTTTCGACTCGATGAGCTCCTTTGTTCTATTTGCCTCACGCAAATAATATAATATTAATTCTACTAGTAGTTCTCGCCCATTAGAACTAAATTTATAAGTTCTATCAATCATCGAGTCGAAAAAATTATTACATGTTTACTATTTTTATAATTGCCTAATAATAAATTATTAGCTCCATTTTTAATCTAGGCCCCAGCTATTTCTCATATTTACCAATGTATATTTATTCAAATATAATCTTAAAATGTTTTTTATTGCAAAAGGGCTGATTAAGGAATCAAATATATTCTAATTTAAATTTCTGTTACTCGCTATTAAGATTGAGGAAGGGCATGATGATTGGGGCATAATTAATATGATTTACAAATACTTTAAAATAGTTTTACTTAAAAACTCGTTTGACTTTAATTCATTTGATCAAGTCATCACGTAGAGCATTCTATAATTGGGTTTTAGTTCTCAAACGGTGACTAGTAAGTCATCATCTTCAATGTTGCTGACGTAGGGCAATCTTCCACTCCGTTAGGCTGGTCAGTGATCATATTTCTGTTATTTTAAATTATCGAGGAAGAAAGCATTTCCTCTCCTGTTCATATTAGTCAAAGGGCATAAGACTTGTCAGATGCAAGCCACCATAGGACTTTGATTATCAACTAGCTATCGTCTTTCAATTTCATTTTTTAGCTCATAATTTGTCAGCACAGTTGCCTCTCTGTTCCGGTAAAGCCCGTTCTGATGCTCATAATTCGTGACGAAGTGATTTCAATTAAAGTCAAACAAATTCTCAGTTATATTTAATTGAATAAGTTTCCCAATAAAGATTAAAGTTATGCCCTAAAATATATATCTTGCTCTTCATGAATGGATTTGCGAATGTGAAAATAAATCTCACATTCTTTCATATAAAATTAGAGTAACAATTTCCTTTTACTAATGAATACCTTTATCTGCCTTTTATTTTCTTGTTGGGGGCATAGACATAGACTTTCAAATATTGCGTAATATTCATTGGCATATAATAAGGACCGCCACTCATATTATAATTATAAACTTTGTTTAAGAAATAGAATTAATTAATTTAATCTTTATTTAAAATTCAAACCAAACAAATTATTATTATTAAATATTTTCTAAACACACTTGGTTTCTTAAGTCTTTTTATTCATAATTATTTTAATGTTAATGCTCGCTGTCTGGGTTGGCAACCCGAACATATACATATGATTCGATTTAAAAATTATCTTAGTTAATTGATTAAGCAATATTAGTGTCAGTTCAGGGGTCTCTGATCCTCACCAACCATTGAGCTAGTTTCTTGGCACATAGCACTGTGCCGTCAATTTAGATTTCTACTAATCTGAGCTGTTGAGTTGGGTTTGAATTCAGTTTGGTTCAGCTGAGTTTAGATACGACTTGCAGGTCTTTTGGTGGGTTTTTCGACTGGTACAGTATTGATATAAGAAAATAAAGTTTTTGAAAAGAAAAAGGAGCAGGATTTTTAATTTGCTGATATTATTGTAGAACATATATATTTTAAAAGAAAAAGTGATTGTACCTTTGCTTTGTTATAATATATGGAATTACATGCAAAGCTATTGGCAACAATAAATGTTTTAAATGTAGTTCAAATATTTAGATAAGAATTAAAATGATTCCTAGTCAACAACCAGGAAGTTTTAGAACTGTAAAGTAAATAATCCAGGAATATTTCTATTAATAACTACAAGATTGTTTAAATTAAAATTAAGCTTTCTATTAAAGACATCCCTATCATGTGTAAGTTTTGATAATTTAATCTAAATAAACTTTAATGTAAACTGCCTTAAACTTAATCCTTTTGAATATGGAAATATTGTATATAACTTATTTATTATTATTTATGTATTTAACGTGCTTTATAAATAACACACATATATATTGTAGTTATTATTATGATTTAAAGTTGTAATAATTAAATTTGTAAAGTAATATATATATTAAACCTATAACCTTAAGATCATGCGCCTGAAAAACGACAGTAAGGTCCTCTACAAATCTAAACACTAAATGTGTTAAGTTTACATATTATTTAAATTTTGTTTTGATAAAATAATATAAAGCTTTTACGTGAATTTATTTATTATTAACAATTATAGTAGTAAATTCTTTACTATTTAAACTAATGAATTATTAGAAATTTAAATATATATCTATAAACAATTTTGTGTTTATGTTACAGATTTGAATTTGTATCAATAAATTTAATACAATATTAAATAAATTATTTGAGTTCGTTAGACAACGTGAATGTTTTAAATTTGAAGATTTATTTGAATTTTATTTTATATGAATTAGATGAATAAATGCTAAATACTTGTAATAAGTTATAATCCTCTCAAGTAATAATATAACTTAATCACTTTAAATTCATAGATTTATCTCTTGTTTATTTAAGAAAATGTGGGGGATTGGGTTGTGTAAGTATATAATATTTATATAAAGTTAATATTATTAACAGACATGTAGATGTACTACTCCGAGTTTGAAGTGATATTATGTGTATATTATTTTGTCTTAAATACATAAAAAAGGCAAATGTGGAATTTCTGCTTATTTGTAACTATTATTATAATATACATATTTGCATATGTGCATTCTTGTTTTATGTTGATTAATGATATTCACGCTCTTTATTTATATAAATTTTGATATTGTCTGGCAGTAGGAATCCTATTTATGATTAGTTTGCTGTTTTTAATGTGTATTTGTATAACAATGTTTATGGGTATATATATATATATTTATGAATGCAACAAATGTATTGTTGTTATAGAATAATGATGTTAAATACCTTACTTTTTTTTTTCATATGTCAAATCGTTGACCGGGAAGCGAACCCGGGCCAGTTGCTTGGAAAGCAGCTATGCTAACCACTAGGCCTGATTATACACACACATCTTGTGTTTGCTTTTTCATATAGAACTTGAACGAATGATATATAATAATAAGTTCTAGTGAGACTGTTGATAAGAAATTTACCTTATTCAAATTAACATGTATAAAATGACAATATATTTTAGTCTTGAATTTTAAATTTTGTCTAATGGTCTCATTTTCATGTTTAGATGTCTGAATTAAATAATTTTGTGCACCCTTATGTTACGTGATACATTAAATTATAATAAATCATATTATAAAGTTAAAACAAAATTGAGTAATATTGCCATTCTAGAAATTAAATTACATAATAAATTCTCATAAGATAAAGTTATATTATTAATAATTATAAATTTTGATTTTGTAGTTTGTATAATTTTCTGGATATATTTTTAAGTGTATATTGTTGTTAATCATTAATAAGTTATTCTTACTTTGGTGTTACCATGTGATAACCAAACTATTTATTTCTTTTAGTTGTTAGTTTATTATTTTATTTATATAATATGTTAATAAACATATGTTAATTTTACTGGTTGCATAATTCATTCTTAAGAAAATAAGATTGGTAGTGGTTTCATTTTTTATCATTTATTCATATTTCTCACCTTTACAATATACATACGCAGAAAGTATATATATATATATAAAGAGTGAGAAAATTTGTAAATATACTATATTATATACATGCATAAAGTAAAATCGTTATTTACATTAATACAGGGCAAACAACATTTTTAAATTCTTATTTTTCATACTTTTTAAATAATTCTTTGTGGTTTATTATTTGTACTCTTTTTTTCGATCTTTTTTTCTGCATATATATATATATTGAAGCAATATCTTCAAGCATTTATAGGTGTGTGTTAATTGGGAAAGTTTAGGAATAAAAAATAATACTAGTATAAATAATCATAAAAAAGTGAATTGGTGTCAATAATAATTATAATAGAATTGCAAGCTTTTCTTTAATTAATATTTGTTTTAATATTAATAAAAAAATTAATATCATTTTTTATTTATTATTAGGAATTCTGATATTACAGACGCATATGCAATTTCGACATAGATATGTTTATATTGTATGTATAGATATCTATGATTTTAAAATTTTATTTATTTACATGCAATTCATTCTTACAGATCAATTAGATTTAAATAATAATTTAAGTATGAAAAAATAGTGTAATAATAATATAATTTATCTTTTATAACTGCCATGAACTGAAGTCCAGTGTTAGCTAATCTATAATTGCCAAGCTAAAGTCCTCAAAACATGAATTAATTATATTGTCAGATAAAACGAAACTATTAATTTTTACCATAAAAAATTAAATTCTAAAAAATATTAATTTTTTTTTTTTTATTAAAAATAATGTTTACCTCATCACAATAATATTATCTTAATGTTTATGGCTAGGAGAAATCTATGTATGAAAATTTTGAGGATTACAAGAAAACATTAAAATTTTAATTTCCTATAATGATAAACCAATTTATACTAATTTGAAAATAAATGCTCCAACTATTGATAGATAGCTTTTCAATAGAAGTTATGAAGTGACTTCAAAAACTTAATGATTATCATATTAGCTATCTAATAGTGTTGAGAGTGATAATTTCTGTTATTAAGGACAGGAATTTATTTTGAATGACCATCTAGATATAAGAAGCTACTATGGATAAAAATGAAATAAACAAACAAACAAGCAAACAAACAAACCAAATAGATAATATTTGAACCAATGAGAATTAAGGCAGAACATTCATGCAATGCATAATCTTCTGTTTGTAGTAAAAAAAAAATACATAATATTTTTACATAATGCACTTATCTTTTTATCATTTATTTTTTTATAAAATCATTAAGCATTTATTTCTAAATAATATGTGACATCATAACTTTTCATGATAGAAAAATCAAATAAAACATTCCTGATATCAAAGAAAAAGTAAAATGGATACACATCATTTCAAAATTGCTCTTACATTTCATTGATTTTTTTGTAAATTAAATTTTGTTTTGAAAAGTTTTTATTTGAAGTTATGGTTTCTTAAAATATCTGTGAAAAATTTTAATTTTTGAAAAAAAATTATTATTCATTCAAATAAATTTTTATAGCCTACAGCCTGAAAAAAGCATTTTGTATTTGACTGCATACTTCTGTTTATTAATCTTTTTTTTTAAATTTGAAAAATTGATCATGTCTTTAATAAAATCTATAAATCTTGGAAAGTGAAAATAGAAAATAAGATTTTATTTATTCTAAAATACAAACAAACAAAAAAAATCTAAAAAACCAACAATACATGGAGCAATGTGTTGCCTTTATATATTGTTCAAGATTTTAAAAATGAAAATTACGAACAATCAGAGGATGAAATCATGTCTATCATTTTAAACATTTACATCTATATTATAAATTAGGTCATGTGACATCGGACTTGATTTTTTTGTAATTATAAATATTTATTAGCAAAAGTTAAGTTTTACTCTATGTGAAATTGAAAGAAAATATTAATTACATAAATAATTAAATATCTAGTAAGATATTTTTAAAATAAAAACATACAATATTAATATTTATGTTTTATAAGTTTAAAGTTAAAAAAACAATATTTTTATAAGTTTAAATTAATTAATTTAAAGTGTATAAACATTTATTAACAAATGATGTACCAAAATTGTTATGATGTAAGATTTGAGGAAAATGTATTTATTTAATTGCACGCACATTTATATTTATAAAGTAATAAAAATGTATTAACATCAATTGTTAAATAAAGTTTTTTTCAAAAAGCTAAATAAGTTATACTGTTATATCCTATAAATATTATGAATATATTTATATTTTAAACATTTCTTTATTTGAGTATAGAATGGATGTTTAACATTGAATTTAATTACAGAAAAATACAATGTGTTTTTTTTATTCATTATATTTATGATGCCAAAATGCTGCAATAATAGTGTTCATAATTATATTTTATATTTTAATAATAGATGAGAGATCACAAGTCACAACAGAATATTCCCAAAACTATATACATTTAGAAAATTATATTTATCCAAGCCTTTTATTAAAATAAATAATAATCATAATTTAATTTCAAAATTGTAATCTAAGTTTTAACCTTAAATGGTAATATAAAATTAAGTTAGATGGATTATTAAGAAAGACAATATTTATATAATATGTAAAGTTTATTTAAGAATTAAAATGTGTAAACAAATCAGAGATAAAAATTTTAATATCAGTATTTGTGATCAAAATCCATTTCATATTTTGTTAAGTTGTTCTTTAATATATTGTTATTATTATTTAATAAAGTTATCCTTTTATTATTTCGAAGTATCTTATATTTATTGAATTAATAAAGACTCCATGCATCAGTTAAAACTAATTGTAGGAAAATAAAGACACTTTCCGAATAAATAAAACGGTTAGCAGAAAGAGATGAACTTATTAAAAAATATTATTTTGTCCGGAACGAAATATGCTTTCTTTAAATTTTTGTACCAAGCAAATATTGATGAATCCACAATAAATTGTCACGATAATATACATAACGCTTTATAATTTAATTATTAGTACGTTCATACACTATAACAGCGATGATTTCAGTATATACTAGTTTGAAATCAAATCTATGTTCTAAGTTCGTATAAATTTTTCTAATTTATAAATGTCAAACTAGTAATAAGAAAAAAAACATTAAATTATATTTCTTTATAGAGTATAATAATTTGTTTGGACCCATTAGAAATTTATGCTATTATTTTTTTTCCAATTTTCACTCGTTTTATTATTATAAAATAACTTCTTTATTTAACATATATAAAATTATATAGTGCTAATAAGGTATAATTATAGGAGAAATCAACTTGATGTGATAGCTATATTAGTGCAATGATATCTAGTATTGAAGTAATTCCCACTATAGAAAAAATAGTTTGTTATTCACTTTCATATTAGACAATGATATTTATTTCATTATCTAACCGATTATACAGATATTTCTTTTAAACACTATATTTATTAACCAAAATGAACAGCAGATAAAAGTTTTTGACACTAGTGGGTGTTACATTAATTTAGCTAGTACTTAAAGGTTTATCATTTTAATTATATGCATATATGGACATATGAATTTAAATAAAATATATGTATTAAAATAAATAAAGGTAAAATTATTATTATAATCATAACACTAATTAAAGCAATAGCTCTTATCAAAGGCAAGTCATTGCATTAAATTGTCGGAATTTGTAATCACAATTTATTACACACAAGTACATAGAGCTTAAAAACAAATTTCTTACTTATACTAATAGATACTTACCCTAGTAATAATAAACCAAAACTGTATAAAAGTTTAACATATGTTACATTTCCAGATGCATTGATGATTTCTGCTGATTCTAACTGACTAGAAAAAAAAAAGTTAATTAGTTGAATAAAATTGAGTTTTGTTAACTATTTTTGAATAGTAAACATACTAATATTTTTCTTTCTTATCTAATATATATCCAAAACATGTTAAAATATACAAAATGGTATAAGTTAAATTATAGAAGTAGCACTTTCATATGTATATATATTTAATGCTGAAAGCTGCAAAAAAAAAAAAAAAACAACGTGTAAAACTGTTAATTATTTAGATTTGCAAATGCAATGTTATTTTTTTAAAATAAGTAAAAGTCATTGAGTTTTATTTGACATTTAAGATTATAGTATGGTATTTACATAAATTCAAAGTACACTAATTCATAAAATAAACCATAAAATCAAAAATATAACAAAGAAAAAATAGAAGTAATAATTATATGAAAAACGAATTTAATAATAAATTTGATATTTACAAATTATAATTTTTCCAAAATAATCATATAGAATGTAAATAACCAAATATTTTTTAAATTTAAAATTAAATATATATACATTATTTTAAAGATATTATGTCCTAGATATAGATTGCTAAAGATTTCTGCATTATCCATATCACTTTCCTCCATTGAACAAATTCTAATACATATAATCTACATTAAAACAGTCATTTACAACATTATATTTTACTATAATCTAGAGGCACCTATAGTAAATTTAAATAAAGTAGTTTGCTGCTTATAATGGAAAATTAATTGTAAGCATTGAATGCATTATTTAATATTTAACATATAATCTAGTGTTTGAAGTTATAACTTTATTGACATTAATGAAGTGTAATAGATAGTCTAAAATTATTTTAAAATTTATTTACTATAACAAATTTTATTACTGCTTAGTAACTTTGTCACTAAATAAATAGTATCAACTATATACTTTTTATGCTTATATGTGCTTATTTTTTAAATTTTATTTATTAAATTATAATAAAATTTAAAGGAAGTTTATGTTTTTAAATAAAATCAATCAATTCACATTATGCCTCTTTAAAAATAAATATCACACTAAAATTTTGCAAAAATATTTATAAATATATACAAAAATTATAGAAAGTAAATGAATATACTTTAAGCTCTAAGAGGGACCATACATTACTGACTTGTCTTCTAAAAGTAAATATTTTCAACTACAATCTGAATCAAATCACATTATCTCAATATAAGAATGCTTCCTGGAAATTTTTTAGTGTATCCATTTTGTTCAATTTTTGAAAATAAAGACATATTTTCGGTAGTTTATTTACATATTTGTCATTATTTTTTTACAATATATTGATGAAATATTATTTTGGTAGTTTTCAGTTACATGTACTGTGGCCACTAGGGAACACTGCAGCACCACCAAGAAGCCTGCAAATAATAAATTTGTATCCAAAAATGGCTGAAATTGATGGAAAATTAAAATTAAAATGCCTAAGGCAAGACATCAAAAGTAAGTAAAAAATCAACTAAAAAAAATCGGTTCACCTTAAAAAAAATCAAGTGAAATAATACATAAATTTTAAGAAAGTACACACACACATAATTGGTAAAAATACATAAAATACTCCTTCCCCCAAGCAATAAATTGAAATGGCTCAAAAATAAGTAAAATACATTAAAAAAATTATGGAAATCAGTGAAATATGTAAAATACAACCCTTTCCCCAAATTGAAATGGCTCAAAAATAAATAAAATACAAGTTACAAAAACAGAAATTGGTGAAATACATAAAATACAACCACCCCAAGTGGAAAATTGAAATGGCTCAAAAATAAGTAAAATACAAATTAAAAAATCACTCAAAAATAAGTAAAATAGAATTGCAAAAACAGAACCCCCCATTTCTCTATATATGTGAATCAGTTACCTCAAAATTGCCACTCTTATGCAAAGAAAAACAAATTTTGGATAACTTAGAATTAAATAATTTAAAAAATAGCAAAGCTTAAAAATCTATAACTTTGCAACTCCCTTCGCATATATGTATGTGTGAAAACCCACACACCAGGTGACATTTACATCTTTTATTTAAATTTATAATTTTAAATTGGTAATTATTTATGTGTGCTTTAACTATATATATCAGCTAGTATTATTTTAAATATGCATTTATATAAATATATGCGCATACATGCATTTACATATTATCATTTTATTAAGTTGCTTTTAATTAATATACACTAACTTGGAGGGGTTTAAACTAAGAAAAATATACTATGGAACATAATAGATGAAATGTTATGATAGATAAAGAATATCATTTCAATATTAAAAGTTGCAAAATGAAATGTGACATAATAGACCTCTCACATTAAAAAATATAATCGCTTGGCAAAATGAAATGTGACATAAAACACAAATTTCACCCCTCCCCGACTAATTTATAAATTGGATTTGTAACATCCAAAAAACCTAAGTACAACCTACACACAAAAACCCCCCACAAATATTTACAAAAAAAAGTACTTACAAAAGATAGACATCATGGGCAATTTGAAAATAGGCAACAAGAACATTCAAACTTTGAGACTTTGCATGAAAATTATTTGGAAAAGCTTGTTCAAACAGATTGCAGATGATTATAAAAATACAACAAAGATGGCTTCAAAATAGACAAAAAGAACATTCAAACTTTGAGACTTTTGCATGAACAGAAAATATCTTTATTTTCAAAAATTGAACAAAAGAATGAATACACTAAAAATTCCTGAAAGCATTCTTATATTGAGATCACTGAAAACTACTATTCTCTTAACAATACTGTCATATTGAAAAAAGTTTTTGAATTAATAAATCAATATTAATGTAGTTTCAGTTTTTAATCATTGAATGAGTGTAAAACAAAAAAAAAAATACCACTAATAACAACCATAAGAGAGTGATTTAAATCTTAAGCACAATGGTACCATAACAATATTCTGCAATATCATGCAGCTGAGAATTGGTTAGTTAATGGGAAGTCAAACCTTATTGTCCAACCACAAAATTACCTATTATTTATTAATTTATTAAGTTATACATAGCTATATTAAGATTAAATCTTTTTATTGTGTAACTCTCTCTCTCTATATATATATATAGTAACAGAAAAAAATGATCAAGAGAAGGAGAGAGACTATTGGTATAAAAATGAAAACATGAGAATTTCTTTCCTTAATGTAACAGCATAAAATGAAAAAAGGTCTAATTAATATACTTATTGTAATAATATATCAACACGTTGCAATGGAATAAATCGATCAAACGGAATGTTTATTTTTATATGCTTTATGAATTATGCAAAGTTAAAATTTATAATAGTATCAATTGTACAACAACAAATCGGTAATAATGTGAATAGGCTAGCTAAAGTTAATAGAGATAAACAAATTGAACAAATCAAATCTGTAATGGAATAAATTTAAGTAATAATTTTATTTAAGCTCTACTAATAAAATAATCCAAAATCTATATTGAATAAAGTTAAAATTTATTAATAATATTTATATATTAAATAAATATCAACTCGCCTGGATGCCAATATTGTATACACAATATAAACATATATTTAATTTCAAATAAGAATGACTCATCGTAAATTCTAGTAATTTTCACCAGAGTCATTTATTCAAGCATGTAAAAGTAATTTAAAATGATTATTTAATATCTTCACGCTTTCACTTTCAGACACTTAAGATTTGCCCATACAAAAGCGTTTGGGTTCGAAAAGATAGATAGCCATTCTATCTTTTCCCAAAGACTTTATCATGTGTTTGAAGTGTTTGTATTCAGTCATTTATAGTTAAAATCTGCAAAGAGCATGTGCACAGCTTAATGTAGTAGAACTATTACAGTTTATAAAATACCGCGCTATATAAAATAATTGATTTACTTAAATATAAAATAATGTATTTGAAAATTATAACAGAAAGATTAATTAATAGTTTAAATTGGTATTCATTCATAAATAGCCTTATTATTACTAGGTATTAAAATTTATACTAGTGCCAAAGAATGAATAAAATTATTTAAAATAAAATACAACTGTTAGTTTAAACAAAGATCATTATAAATAATTTTTTTTAATAATAACTATTACTTTTAAAACATTCACAATTTAAAATTTATATGATAATCTTGAATTTGTACAATAATTCATACATGCACATATACTCGTGCACACACATAAGAATGTATTTTGTTATTTGCCTAAACCTATTATTTGTAAAATAAGCAGATGGACAAAACATTATTATAACTTTCATTAAACACACATATATATGCCTTTAAATTTATAAAAAGTTTTATAATAAGATTTCAAATTTAACACTTATTACATTTTTTAAAAAAAAAATAAAAACAAATTGCAAAATATAAACAAAGAGCACTGCTAATTGCTCAACAAGCTTTGTGATAAATGCTTAGCCAGAGAAAGCGCCTCTCTGAGGAGTGCCAAAGCACGAAACCATTGGTCAGAGGTTGGGGGGAGGGTTCCTGACAGAGATATTTTAAATGCTTTCTCTGGCTAAGCATTTATCACAAAGCTTGTTGAGCAATTAGAAATGCTCATTGTTTATATCTTACAAGCTTAAAAGAATGGAGTCATGTGATCTATGACTATTTTTTATTTAAATTGCAAATTCTTTGTATTTGGTGTTGTCTATAATGATTCCAAAATTAGGATAAACATCACTTGACAAATTTATACATTTATTAATACGTATATAATATCATGTCAAAATATTTTTTTTAAAAATATTGATAGTGTCTATCTGAAGTCTAAGCCAGGATGGTACAATATATATATAATGAATTGAAATGAGGAGATAATATCCATTAAATAGAGATAAAACTTTAACTTTTGAGGTTTCTAAGAAATTATCAATGACTACTAATTAACAATTGCTAAGGCTAGCCAAGTTTTTTCTCATAAATATATAATAACTCTTTCGTTGGGGATCTTTGAAGTATATATATATTCAGGTACATATTTTGTAGTTGCTAAAACATTTGAATTCGAGAATATCTTTAAAGTCTATCAAAGTTGTATTAAAATATTTGTTATATTTTTATTTAACTTACAATGGCTACAATGTGTTTTTATACCATAAAATTTGCAAGCAGTGTCTGACACTACTTCTAAGAAAAGTATTTGCTATAGATAATTATCATTCTAAGTTGGAATTTTTTATCATAAGCATTATTTGCAATAAGTATTATAATATTTGTATAAAAAATAAATAACCATAAAATAACAAATGGAAAATAAATGTAAGTTATCTACTCTACTTTGAACACTTTTTAGTAAAATCTGTTCTTGTACACATATGCATACACGATTTTATGTTTTGACTATCCTGCAGTCTGCTTCAGAGCCAAAGTGGCTCTGAAGAAGACTGCAAGACAGTCAAAATGTAACATTGTGTATGCATATATGCACAGTAACAAGTTTGGCTAAAAAGTGTTCAAAGTAGAGTGGATAAATTATATTTATATAAGTTATTACAGTAAAATAAAGGAAGTGGTAAATTTGGTAACAAATGGAGAAATAAAATTACTTTCATTTAGTACAACTTCAATTGATTGCTTTATTACAATTAGTTATCATAATGAAATAAAGTTTCTTTTTATTATTGTAATCATTATTTACAATAAGTGTAATAATATTTGTTTAAAAATTAAAAAAAATAGCAATAATTTGCAAAACATGAAGCAAAATTACTTACAATCATACTACAAGTGGTAAGAGATACCATTAATAACATAAAATGGACCCAAAACTTATGCTATGTGAACTAAATTCAAGTTATTTGATTTTTGGAAAATACAGTTAACTTTAGGAAGGTACTAAAATAGATTAATTTTTTTTCAATTAATTTTTTTTTCAATTAATTATTTTTATATAGTAAGGCATATGAAAATTTATAGTGGTATCACTTACTGGTTGTTTTGTGTGTCAAACAAGGAGATTCTATTTATGCAAAAGTGTGAATTCTAGCTTCTTATTATATGTGTTAATAACAATTCTATTCAATTGTACAAATATACCTAAGTTGGCAGGCAATTCTTTATAATTATTGAAACTATAGCAGAATAAGGGACAAAATAAAATTTAAAATATCAAAAGTAATTATTTTTTAATTACTCATAGAATTTTTAACTCATAGTTTACCAACTATTTGCTTTCATTACATAAATTAAATGTTTATATGGATTTTATTATATAAAATGAGATAATATTCATTAAATAAAGAAACACATTAACTTTTGATGTTAGAAATATAGTTGCATTAATAAAAAATAGGAATCTGGAGATTTAGAGAACTAGTATAAAGAATAAAAGGAGTAAATATATATAGAAGTAAACATAATATTGGGTATAAGTTAATTTATGATAATAGCAATGAAAGTAGTTTACTGTTTAAGGCTCTACCATTAGCAACAAGAGAATATATGCATAAATGGAGAAATATAGATGATTTAGTCTGCAAGTTATGTAAGGAAGGCATGGGAAATATGAGGAATCATCTAATTAAATGTAAATGCTTACAAGCAGAAAGGGTACAAATAATAAAGTTGTGGGAAAATGGTATCTCGGTTTTTATGCTGGGTTTGGAAAAGGAAGGGGGATCTATATATAAAGTCCATAGAGTGGACAAAGATGATGTTATGGAAATGGGATGGAACAGAATAGAGAAGAATATGGAAAAACTTAGGGTGGGGAATAGAAAGAGAAGGTAAGATGGCTAACAGATTTCTCTGGACATACTGACAGAGATTCCTGATTTTAATAAAGGAGTAGCCATACCACATCACGTAAGATCACAGGTATGATATTATATTTCTACAAAGTGCAAATAACACCCTGGCATTGTATAATTGTAAATATTGAAAAATATGCTGTCTTTTATTATGTTTTTTGATCTAATTTGCACAAAAAAGATAAATATAAAAAAAAAAACCTTTTCATAAACATATGTAAAGAGTTGTAGATATTTTTGTTTTTTAATAAATTTAAAATGTTTATCAACTGTTGAAAACATAATATTTGCTGGTCTAATAAAATTATATTTATAATAATTTATGAATTTATTAAAGAATAATTATTGTAAAAATAGCTTGTTAAGGAATTGTAAGATAAATTTGTGTTACATGTACGCATATATATAAACTGTGGAATAAATTGTACAATATTCAAAATACCAATATATAAAAAAAATAACATGTAAGCCATTATGAATAGCATTATACCATTGATGCACATATAATAAAAATAATAATGAATATAATGGTAATAATATCCTATAAAAGTATTATAATCCACTGAAGTACTTTCAGTAGTCAAAACAGGTTAAATAATTAACTCAAAGTATTTCTGTGGATTGTACTACTTTATATAATATATCATTACTATTATATTTATTATTATTTTTTATTACAATATTTATTACATAATGGGCAATTTATTATATATATATATATTGAAACAGTAAGGTCTGCTTTGCAGATCTTCATTTCATCTTTTCTCACCTACTTCCTACCCTCATACCTTAGTTTGAACCCCAATCTATCGTAGTGTGTCTGCAATACACTTATATACCGAAAATCCCGCCTAATTTTAAACCACGAGCACAATGCTCGTATTATATATATATAACTTATTCCCAAATAAAATAAAATATTATGAATTATGTATTTGTTCACATAATTTACATTTATTAAAAAGTAAGTTATATAAGTCGTAATTGCGCACACACTATGATATCCATTTTAAAACATATCAAAATTATAAATTGTTAGTTATTTTGTTTGGATCTATTTACAAATATATTACCGTCGTAATATATTTTGATTTAAAATAAAATTCATTTATTAATATTCGTTTAGTAGATAGATTCAAATATTACAATTTAAAATAAAATAATTTTCGTTTTATTTAATAAAAATCATCCCAAATATTTCTGTTAAAATAAATGAGGGACAATAGTTTAATTATATAAGTTTATCTAAAAACAGTAGCTGTACACTTAAGTTTTCTTTAATTAGTAGCAGTAATTTTAATTAAATCTAGTTTGTAATTCGAATGGGGAAGTTAACAAAAAAAATTAATTAATGTTGAATTCCTTTAGACATTCGGATAGATTTAATTACAGCAGATAAGTCCAATAATTTTGTATGCTCCAGGGCAAGTCTATTGTTAAATTTTACTATAAAAAGGATGTTTTTCTTTTGTTCTCCATTCTAAGCTTTTAAAGAATTCTGAGTTGTCTAAAGGTTTCTGAGTTGTTCTAAGATTCTAATAATTTGCTAACCTTGACATGTCCGAGTAGAGGCATTAAGATGGCTATGTCCCCTCGGAATAGCCAGCCGTTGCTCCATACCATCAGAAGTTATCACACGGATCCCGGAACTGCTGCTGCCGCTGCCAAAATATGAACATTCCAGATTTTGCTGCTGAATTATAAAACCTGCCAAACATCTACCTGCAAATGCGTTTCCAGAGGTAATCCAAATTAACCCAAGAGCTCTTGTGATTCCTAACTACCATGCTATAGCTATTTAACATTGTTTTCTTATATTTCACAACTTCATTATGTATTTCTTTCATGTATTTAAATATACTCAACATTTTGCTCTCTATCCTTGGGTTAATATTTTCTATTTATAAAGCTTTCTTTTATTTTATTATGATAATTTGTCAGAATCGTCTTTGACCGAGTGAACTATTCCCTCTATTGAAAGTAAGACACCGCTATTAAGGCATATTTTAAATTTATAATTTTCCAATTTTATTATCTTGCAAATCACTCGTTCGAGGGCGATTCTTTTCTTTAATGTAATATAATCACATAGTTTAAAATCTACATGCTATTGATTTTAATCTAATATAAGAGTATGTGCGAAGTCAATGATTTAAATGTCCCCAAATGCATGATTGCGTATATAAATCTATACTTACTTTTCAAACCCGCAAGCATGCATTTTCCTATTTTAATTACCATGTTCTACTTTCATTATAAAGTTCATCATTGACGTCGAGAATGTGAGGACCCTTTTAAATGAATTTTGGGGAATTTGATTGGGCATTTCTCTTAATCTGAGTAAAACCCATTTAGTATGTTTTTATATACACTAGTCTCGTATTGCTGGTACATGAATTGGTTGTTGAGACCGCTTTGTTTTATTTTTCCAAGGATTCTTTACACGGCTAAGGCCATTCTCTTCATGCTTGCGGTTTCCAGGCAGAGGGTGTCCCAAATGACACCCCTGGGAATTAAACGCAATCATCACACAGTCGCTAAGTTTCGGCTGTTCGTCAAAATACTTTCCTACAGGTTACGGCGAGATGCCCTCCGTAATTATTCCGGATCTTCAATATTGTTTCATTTTATATTTATTTTACAAAGCATCTGTGACTTAAACGAGTCACACCCTCCAACTTTATAAATTCACTATCAGCAATACTGACCTCCCAATACAAATCTATTATTATTATTCTCAAATAAATGCTTTGATCCCATTCCCACGTTTGCTTAGTAAGCTTTAGTCCGTACTATTCTCGAAATCAATAAATATTTTAGAACATTTAATTTCAAATATTGTCTTAAACTTGTCTATTTACTCAAAGCACCTCACACATGTTCCTATCTTGTCAAGCACATTATCGTAATGCTATTAGCCTGAGGAATAGAATATATCACTCTATTTTAAAACCTTTTGTCATTACTGAAATATAAATGCCAACAATTATTTAATACGCGTCCCTGTCTCATATAAGCAGACAGTGGCATTATATATATATTTATATAAATAAATTGTGTGAAATTATTTAAAACTAAATTTTATCTCTTATTTTATTTGATTCCTATCACTGTCTCGGTCTATATATATATATTTTTTCCGCATTTCTTTTATAAATCCATAGACGTTAATTAGCCACCCAAACGCACCGGTAAAAGGTTATACTAGTTGTAGCATCAGATTATCACATAGGTGGCGCTGTGAAATTTGGACTTTAGATTCGAACTTAGTATATCTAGAAGGCAATCCCTCCTAGAATGTTTAGTTTACTGTCTGGGGTTTGAATTATGCAGTGTGTTAGCGAGATAGATGATTCTGACCGTTACAATATAAAATAAAAATAATAAGAGAAGGATAATGAAAATAAGTGTAATATTTGAAGGATATAAAATGATAGCTTAAGAATACAGTAAGGATGTATATATGGGAAAATAAAAAATAATAATTATAAAAAAATAATAATTAAAAAATAAATATATATATATGTAAAATATATGAAATTTTTAAAAAAAATTAAAGAATAGAATTTTAGTAAAAGAAAAGGAAAAGATTACTGATTAAAATGTTTGAGGAGTTTATTTATTTATTTGGTTTTATATGTATTTATGTATTTAAGAGATATAAGTATATGTTTGTATATTTTATGAATATATATGTATGTGTGTTTTTTATGTAATTTGTATATTTATGTTCATATGTATATAATTTATAGCTCTGAAGAAGATTGCAGGGGCAATCAAAACTGTTGTTAGATGGGTGATATGTAAGCATGGTATTATAAATAAAGAATTGTTATATAAAAAATGGAAGACAATAATTTATTTTAAAAATAATATATTCTGGAAATAAGTATTAATTAAATATCTTATTAGATTAATATTGTAATCTATGATTGTAATTATATTTTAAATTTAAGTTTAAATGTTATTCAATTTAATAAGTTTTTAAATATTTATTGATATTAATTATTTTTAAAAAATGTAAACAAAAAGATAATTCATGCAATAAATTGCTGGTTAATGTTTAGTCACCCGACCAAGAACATTAATTTAATTAGTGGTCTGATGTTATAATTAATGTCTACAGAATAAAAGGTAATAGCAGATGAACTTAAAAAAATTGATTAAAAGTAAGTAAACACCTGTTTCACTAAATTCTTTAAAAGTTATAACTTTTTAAAAATCATATTTTATTTGTTAAGTAAGTAAAGTAATCGATAATAAACTGACTAGTGATATAATATTTTAAAAGTGCTATATAAAAGGCTATGGAATAAATAAACCCAAGTTTCTTCATTGATGATCCAATAATAATTTTAGATATCAACTTATAATTATAATGACAACTAGTGGAATTAAAATAAACAGTTAAGTTTATTATCATTTGAGAAAACAATAGAAAAGCATTATAAACTACAATTACCTGAAAATTGCAGCTATTGTCACGTAAAAAAATATTCTGTTATTTCTGCAAAATTAATTAATTTCATTATTAAGTTATCTATTAAGAGGAACTTTTATTTAATACAGAGATATAGTTGTTATCAGCTTATAAAATTAATTTATAGAACTTTCAAATAATAATGTAGTGATAAGTATAAATATATTTGTAATATATAATGTTCAACCATGTTTTAGAATATATTTGTAAAAACTTTAATATTTGTGTTAATATTATGTGTGTGTATTTTTAATATTAACACAAATATTAAAGTTTTTATAAATATATTTGAAAAGAATTCTATCTTAAACTAAAATGACTTATATATTGTGTTTAAATTTGCAACTTAGAAATGAGAATATATATTATATATTGAATATTATAAAACATTTTAGTAGAATAATGGATATTTATTATGTTTTTATATGAGATAGAAGATATATAAAGATGAAGTATATATATTTTTGGTACTAGCAAATCAAATTATCTTTTAATCAAAAATGTTAAAAAGATAAAGAGCTAACAAGAGATTATTTTTATCTTTTATAATGAAAAGTAATTATAGAAATAAATTCTATAATATTATTATAGACTTGGATGAATTTATCTTCATGTATCTCAAAGATATAAAACTATTAAATAAAATAAAGAAAGAGAAGTTGAAATTAAAATTGCTTATAAATTGACTTTATATATGCCAAGGTTTTGATATTGGAGAATAATAACAAATTAATATTTAATATTCCATGAACTATTTTAATATTATTAAATTGTTCCAGAATTTTATGCACATTTCATTTTTAACATGCCAAGATCCTAGGATTAGACAATATTACAATGAACTCAAAAACTTTAAAATAATTATTGTTTGTGAAAATTTTTTTAAATTTTAAAATGTTTTACATGAAATTATATGAGTTTTCTCACAAAGAGAGAAGAGAACCAACAACTCATAATAAAGTTCTAGTTACTGTTCATTACCATAGTGATGTTGGAAGAGAAATTTGAAGTTCTCTTTTTTTTAAAACAATATATATATATATTTATTTTAAAAAGACATTTCAATTTCTGATTTTATTGTTAATGTTTTTTTTTTCATACAAATATTTAGTATTTTATGGTAAGATCATAAATAATTTAAATCATTTTATATGTAATTAAGATTTAGAAATAAGATGATTTATTAACATATTATTATATGTTCAATATAGAAGAATGTATCATATGCTTATGGATTACATATGGTATAGATGAATTATAAAACAAAAGTTTGTATGAGTAATGTGGTAATTTCAATTTATGTTTTTTTTCAGTATATATGAAGATTAATAATTGATTGTAATAAAACTGATCTGAATTAATTCATTAATCATTATAGTAATGTATATTAAGTAATCATATTAAATGAGGATGATGAATCAAGAAATGATATTCTATTAAGCTAAATATAAATATACCATGAGAATATGATTAATGAAAATGTGAAATAGAATGAATGCTATTGTTGAAAAAGTGTTTTATGATCTTGAACTTTGTAATAAATAAAATATAATATGACATTTGTCATAATAAGAGTTATTTGTTTTGTAACATGATATATGTTTATAGATGTATAAATGATGGGAAGATAAGATTATATAATTAAAAAAGATAAAGTTAGTATGTGGATGCTGAGGATATATAGTGTGGAAAGGATAAGTTAAAATTCCAGGATAGAATAATATATCATCCTGAAGAATTAATAGGAGACTCTAGTGGACTTGATCAAAAGTAATACCCATACTATTATTGTAAGGAAATGAGAAGATTTTCCCATAGAACATAAATGTTATATTCATTGCATAAGGGGTTGAGAAATAGGCCAGGATTTATTGGGATAGAATCATTAAGGTAAAGTGACTACCTTCCAATGTATAATACTTCATAAAGATTGGATATTTCCATTCCTATATTTGGTACAATAATTTAATAGATTAGTTTCTTATCAACAAAGTTTTATCTGTGCTCTCAGAATAAGATATATTAATCTTTAACTGAGGTTTAAAGTTTATATCTGTGCTAGAGGTAATCTCTAGTTTTGAAAATGATTAGTAATAATAATTAGTGTATTTATCTGAAATAGATGGGATCAAAGTTGTGAGTGATGGGAGTTTGACAATGCTAAAGGAAATTGTAACTATCACAATATATATATAGTAATCGTTGTAGGCTAACAAATGATTCTTTTTGAATTTATTGTTTTTCTTCCGAAGTTTTATTAGAGTAATATAAGAAATGATAAGGACCACACACAATCTCAAATCTCATTGAATGCAATCAGAAATAAAAGTAACTTATTGTTTGAAAATGGTAAATGTATCAAAATAAGACTACAAATGTGAAAGAGAGGTGTTGAGTGTGTAAAAATGAATGATAATTTTGACAGAAAGAACCCTTGATTCAATTATCTATTAAAATGCATTATTTGTGTTATTTTCATAATAACAATACATAAACAGTTCTTTAGTAAATTATATTAATATGTTCGCATACTCTTTTTAAATCTGAATAATATTAAAGTATTATAACATTGTTAAAACAATTGGATTATCATGAATTATTTAAGTATGTTGAAGATGGCAAGAAAATTACCCAAAAATATGAACTCGTGGATGGTAAAACTAATTTATAATACAAATGAAAGCATACAAATTGGTAATATTAAACTTATCATTTGATTGACCAAATGATTTAGATATAATTTGAATACTTAAATAAAAAGAATGGTATTTCTTTTATTTATTGTAAATATAAAGAATTTTCTTGTAAATATGAAATTGTTTAAATATTAATCTTATGAATTATTTATGTTACACATGATATTTATAATTGATGTTATGAATTGTTTTTTTTGTTAAAATAAATAAGTATTTTAATTTAAACTTGACCAGTAGCTTTATTTTTGTGTGGAATCATTTATATCAAAAAGTCATACCTTTAAGCATCTACCCAACATAAAGTCATTACATTAAATATATTTATTGAATATCTTATTTATAGAATTATACTAAAGGATTTGAACTTGATAAATTAATTATTTATTAATTTGGAATCATGACTTTATTAAAATCATATTTAATTGATCTTTATTAAATATGAAAATACTTGAATAACTATCTGAAAATTGAAATATTAAAGTCATCATTGTGTTGAGTATTAAAAGAATAATATTATTTTCAACAGTCACACTTCAAAGTCAATTTAAATGTAATATAAAAATTAAATAATAAAAATCAAGTTAAAGTTTATTATATGGAATAAATTCAAAACGTTATATTATTTCAAATCTAAGAAATTAATAAAGTCTATTATGATGTTTGTTTTTGAAAGATAAAATAAAATGGGTAAATGATAAAATAATTATTGTATTTAATTGAGTTAGATAATATGAGATGATGGTTAATTATAAAACTTTTGATTATTGCTAAATGGTTATTCTGTTTATTGCTAAATGGTTATTCTGTTTATTGATAGCTATTGGTATAAGTCGAAAAGTAAATATTTATAAGTTTAATGAATTATTTAATTAAAGTGAGTAGTTCATTATTATTAGTTTCAATGTATTATTATTATAGTTAGATTAATTATTAAATAGTGAGTTTAGTTTATGTTTATAATTGTGCGTAATTATTCTTTAGATAATTGGATCTCAACAAAATCTCTCTTGATATTCAAATATCTAACTGTTAATAATTGTTATTATATTTTAGAAAGGAATAATTATGATCCCTGAGATATCCACAAGATAGCATTAATTATTTCAATCAATTTAATCTGTGTTTTTAATATTATTATTTTTAGACTTTGTAAATTACAAAAGAGTAACTTAACAGTTATTTTACATGAAGTATTAGGGATTTTCCTAATGATTAAAATAGGATGATAGCTGGAGAGTTTCTACAATAACAGTGCCATTGTGGAGTATATTTTATATGCTTCTCAATGTAAAAACTTCTATGTTTGTGATCATTCCTGAAGTCTATCTTATGTTAGTTATGTTATATCAATTAAAATTTTATCCCATTTGTTTTTTATTATTACACTTATCGTTTATCTAGAGTGTAAGTGTTCATTTATCGTTTTTTAGGAAGGTTATTATATATATATATATATATATATATTGGTATTTTGTATATAATAGAATTTATTCCAAATATTTTTGTTTATATATATATATATTAAAAGATTTTCATAGGTATAAATAAAAAAATATAATAGAAAATTCCCATGTATTAAACCAGATAAATTTCAGTTAAGATGAAATTAGGCAAATAACCGATTGAAACTGACAATTGCAAATTGAAATCAAGCCATTCATTATTACTATTTTTTTCACTTTTATCTAAATAACTACATGAAAATTCTTATTATATATTGTAAATATTTATGTATATTTATATAAGTAATGTAGTTTTAGCATTCTATTGTCCATCTTAACATTATCTTATTCAGTATTGACACCATTTTTTTTTATAAAGAAGCAATTAACACAAGTAAAATATACTCTTAATATTTGAATTTTACATTTTCATATAAATCTGAATTCAACTTATCATAAACAAATTCTTTAAATCATAGCTACTTCAAGTATAATATTTAGATTTATTAGATATTGAGATGTAAGTAAATAAACTTAGATAAAAATGAGATCCAATCACAATGCTTAAAACATTTATTGTTGGATTGCCATACGATGTAAAAATTTGATTAGGAACTCTTATTTGAATTTATGTATATTTTTATGAATGGTTACTATTTAATTACATATTGAATTATGGATAAATGTATTAGTTAATATACATTTTATATGACAAAGAATGATATTTGTTTGAAGTTTCAATAACAAAAAAAAATGTTATAATTTCTTGAATATTCAGAGCATGTAAATATTGATCTCTCAATTTATCTATGACTACAGATTGGGGTAATTTATTCCTTTAAAAAAATTATTTATAGGAAATTTTCTCATAATTACTTATATAATATATATTTTCCCCTCTTCTCTCATTCTTTTATCTCAAGCATACAATTGTATACATATAAAATAGAATATACCTATATGTTAAGGCTGAGCAGACCATTTCTCCTAACATTGTTAAGGCATTACCCGTACTATTATCATAAAGGAAATCAATATTTTCGGCACACATTAGACTCCATTGTCCTTCTGTATTCAACATTACAGCTCCTTCTCTTTCATAAGTGAAAGTTTGAGAACTTGAATCAAGAGCACCACCTATTTTTACTAAAAGAAAAAAAAAGTAGAAATAAAACTAGTTAAGTCATAATTTTTAATTGAAAAGAACATTTCTCTTTCTCTCTCTCTATATATATGTAATAAAATAAATAACAAGGTGAATTTACATATTAAATTAATGCAATCATTTTTTAAATAGTAAATGCTGTTACAGTAAATAATACACACTCCCACTTCAATATTTAACAATACAATTTACAAGAAAATGGATTACTTTCTTATTGGTTCTCTTTGTGTATGAAAAAGATAGTCTTAAATTTTTAAGGCAGAGAGTATAAATATTAATCAATCTAAAGTATTTGAGGGCAGGTGTATAAAAATGTGTGCTTTTAATACCCACCCTTTCTTTGAAGATAACTAACCCTAACTTTATCTAGGGTTTAGTAAAACTGAATTGAAATATCTATATACTTCATTCTTTGAAAACCAGGCACTCTTCACAAACCTGGAGCTTAAGTGTAAATATAGGGAATTTGAACTCAGACTTTCAAATTCCCTATATTTATACTTCATTCTTTTAACTCTTTGAATAGATAAATTATGTCCAATGTCAATAAGCGCCATTGGTATAGATAAAAACTTGGTTTAGAAATTTATTTTCATTTTTTGCAAACACGAAATATTAATTTTTAGAATGTCTCTCATTTACATTTGTAATAAACAATGTTAAAGTTATCAATATATGATATAGAAAAAAGATTTAATTGTAAAAATAAAATGTTTAAATATAAAAAATATGGGCTAAAGGCTCACTAAAGCCTATTCAAAAGAGAAAGATGGAGTTTGCACCTAAACAAGTTTAACAGATTGATTTTTTATTTAATAACATAAATTCTTATTTTTTAAACTTTATAATAAACATTTGAACAATCTATATGTAATAAAATGAATTACAATGTGAATATATATATATAATGTTAAATACAATTATTTTTTTAAATAGTAAATGATGGTATAGTAAATAATACGCGCTCCAACTTCAATATTCTTCAATAAATAACAAACATTTATTATAGAAAAACGATTGTATTTAACGTTATATATATATGTCAATAATAAAAGAAATAAAATTTAAATTGTCAGTCAAATAGTTGTGTAAGCACTCAAATCTGTTATAGATTTGGTAAAATATACAAGATAATTTAAAAATGTAAATGCGTAGAAAAAATAGTTTTATTGAAGAGTGTGTAAATAAAATAAACTAGAAGCAGCCATTGGGCATTTAAAAATATGAATTAAAAAAAAAAACTAAAAGAAATTAATAAGACTAAACTTCCTGTTAGCGATGAATTGTCCACCAATAATCGATTAGAATAATTCAACTATTAAAAAAAATCGAAAGAACAAATCAATTCTGTATGTCAGTTATCATTTTAAATGGTATAATTCATTTGTATTTTCAGTTCTTTCTTTTCAAAAAACAACAACAACATCAACAAAATCTCATTGATTAAACTAACTAGAATCTGTAGAATCTTGGCAAGAATAGATATTTTTTTTTACATATACTATTTTGTAAAAATAAATATCCACTTACTATATCATTTGTATTCTAGAACGTGCGCGTGTGTGACGCAACTGTTCCCAAAAGCTATAAAGTGTTAATATAAAATAGATAACTAAAAACAAATGAGCTGAGCGCTTTCAAAGGATCTTGCCTTCATAATCATAGCGTGCTACTACGTTTAATGATATGCAAATATGCTAATTCCATTTCTTCGATAAAGCATAGCACAACACGTGTTCTTCCTATTTATGGCATGCTTGTCTCGTGAGATGAAGAAGGCAAGATCCTTTGAAAGCGCTCAGCTCATTTGTTTTTAGTTATCTATTTTATATTAACACTTTATAGCTTTTGGGAACAGTTGTGTCACACACGCACACGTGCTATATATATATTTCCCAAAAGTAAAAAAATTATTTGACTTAATCGTATTATATCATTTATAGTAAAACTCTTCATCAATTAATATTATAATTTTGAACATTTTATTTATCAATTTTATTATTTCAATAAGCTACCAATATATCTGTCTGTTTTTCTATCTGTCCGTCTGTGTATATATATCTTATTATTACTATTTGCGGGATATTCCATGTAGTGAAAAGTTAAATGCTGACGTTTCAGTACAATATCAAGTACCTTCGCTTTGAGGAAGGTACTTGATATTGTATTGAAACGTCAGCATTTAGCTTTTTCACTACACGGAATATCCCGCAAATAGTAATAATAATATGACATCTTTTATCCGTGAAAATATTAAAATTAATATATATATATATATATTGCTCTCTAATGATAATAAATATTTTAAAGTTACTAATCATTATAATTCAATAAAAATGATTTAGCACTTATAGAATTTTATATGAACTAGCACATTTGGCAGCTGATTTTGAACCTATATATATATATAATAGATAATGTGTTCAATATAATATTAATAATTAAAGATGTCCAAAAATAAACATTTATCACTCTGAAGTATTTATATATATATGTTATTGATATTGCTATAATACAATATTTTAAACTTTAATACCTCTGACAAACTAATGGTTGCTTTGTGAGCCTGAGGACTATTTCCTTTGACACTGTAAAATATTTATTGAACATTTGCACCATAGAAAGAAATATAATAAAAGAAAGAGTAGCTACTTAGGATCTTATTAATAATTTTGGAGAACAAAAGTTAGGTTTGATCTAAAATTTAAGAATCTTTCTTTTTCGACTTTATCACTTTACTATTGGGTTAAATCGTATAGAACTAGAAAGCAATGTATATTAGTATTTTAAAATTATGAATAGACTTGAAGACAGATCAATAAAAAGAGGTAATCTATTAAAAGCAACTGCCAACTAGCAGAAACAAAACAGAAATTCAGTAAATTTTCAAATGAGACAAAGCAATGTTATTCAGAAAAAAGGAATTCAAAAACATTGCATAATTAGCCAAAGAAACAAACTCAAGATCTAAATTTCTGAAAAAAAAAAATTAAGGAGAAAACAGTTAAAGATGATATTTATATCAGTAAAATAAAAAAAATATACATACCAGAATATCTTGATTAGTAAAACAGTTATTTTACAACATGGAGAAAATATGAAAAGTGACATAACAAAAATGATATGGAAGAAATTTTCAAAGAACTATGCAGTAACAAAAAACAAGCAACCAAGAAGCACTTATTTACATATTAGCATTTAATCAAATGAATCAAGAATGAAAAAGTTATAGAAAATAATGCAATTATTATTCATAGTTTAAAGAAGTAGAAAAGTTATTGGTAAAATTTCCCATCAATTTTCAAAATTAGTGTACTAATGCTAATTTAAGAAAGATAACATATAAAATATTAGGAATTGGTGGAATATAATTCTTTTGTCATTGATTATACTGCCACATACAAAGATTACTATTAAAAACTTTCAATCCTCTGTCCTTGCTTTTTATTATCAAGGACTTGTGCAAAAGAATGGAAATTACAAAGGGAATAAAAGATTAAGGTTAGAATGCCTAGCTTGTAATTAACAATGAAAACATGGTTGTTTAAACATACAATTCCATTTTCATGTTTTATTCAAAAAAATAACTATTGGGATGAGATTCTATACTAACTTAAATGAATGAAAACAGCAGGAAAATAGAGAAGGAATCAAAAAAGACTATACTTCAAAGAGTACCTAGTCTTTGAAAAACCAACAATTTGCCTTATGAAGCAGAAGAAGGTATTGACAGTTGGTCACTGCTTATTGGTTATTTGCAGTTTTAATTCTCATATCTAAATATCATTTCATTGTCCTCTATTTTATGAATTGTTCAAAAATAACTTTAATACAGTACTCAGTATTTGTGGAACAAAACTGTCTTGTAAATAGTTTTGATAGCTATTTCGAATTTAATTAAAAAAGCAATTAATCTTATTCTTAACAAAGCAAAAACAACTATTTTTTTCAATAAAGGCCAACTTTTCAACTATTAATGATAAAGCTATTAGTAGGTGAGAGTTAGTAAATGTAAAAATGGACAAAATTTTACAAAGTTATTTATTAATGCAATTCTAATTGCAAATATATTTTAGAAGACAATTAAAAAAACATTGTTCAAACCTGATATTCTTTTACATTCATTTGTTACTGCTATGTAATCTCCAATGCAAACTTTGGGCTAAATATAAATACAAATTGTTTGAGATGGATGACAATAAAATGAAATATATTAGAAAAAATGCATTGTGCTTTTTTATTATTTTTATTTTTACTTATTAAAGGTGAAACAATGCAGCTTCATACACAAGAAAATATTTAAACATTAAAAATAATTTTTATTTATTTAATTAGTAAAATCTCAATTATAGTAACTGCTGCAAGCAAATGTAAAAGCAGATAAAGATACACCTTTTTTATTATTAAATGCTTTTATTTACAAACTTTGTAAGTTTGTTTGTTTATGTATTAGTTTGTTACATAGATAAAGTTTAAGTAAGATGCGTGAGAAAGTGGTATAAAGATTTTTGGTTTCAATTGATAGCTATTAAAATTGAGCTTAATATGTTTTAAATAATGGGGATTTTTTGGAGTTTAAATTGAAACAATGATTTAATGATACATATGTAATAATGTACACATACTAAATCTGATATATATATATATATATATATATATATATATATATATATATATATATATATATATATATATATATATAGTGGATTGAACACAGACATACAAGCACCTTCAGATATTGCCTCTATCTCATACAACCAATACACATGATCACACTCAGAGTCTATAGATGAAGAGTGTTTGAAAATCTGTGTGAAACTCCTCTACAATTACATCTAATTTCCAAGTATATTAAATTACACCTGGGTCTCTTTTTATGCAGACTTATTTAACATGATCTTGAAGTTACGTGATTCATGTTTCACCAGAAGTCAAACTTTTGTGCACTTACATTATATTGAAAGTAATAGCACATTATTGGAATTCGACTTTCATCTTAGTAATTTCAATATTTTCAGTGCTTTATAATAGTAAGATTTTATGCAATAATGAAATTAAAATCATGATTTCCACATTTTATGTATACACACATTAAATTTTACAAGATTATAATGTAAATTTGTTCAAACATTGTGCGTGTTAATTTTGCATTTTAAATCACATTCTGTTTTTGCTTTTTAAAAAAGAACGTTTAATCAATTATTAATCATTTAGTGTCCGCAATTTTATTTTTAAAAGGTGAGTAATAGCAGTGAAACAAAATTTGATTTTTAAACGGAATTGAAAATTAAAAAATTAAAGACAAAAATAAAAGTTTAAATACAGAAGAAAATGTAGAAAAGGTAATGAAACAGAAGTGGAAACTGTTTCCTTCACTTCCAAAATGATTCAAGAAGGTCTTCAACTTTCTAATCAGTTGGCAAATTATTTTCTTACTAATAACACTAATCACAAACATGCTCTTAAATTCAAACGAGAGCTAAATGGTTGTATGTCTGGATATTGCAAGCTTCATAAACAATTAATAAAATCATCATCTCAAAGATTAATTACTAATTATGTTGTTGCTAGAAAACCATTAAAACAACAACATGAGAATGAAGTTGGTGCTAGTTATAGTTCCTCTTGTGAAGAATCTTTACCAGTTTGCAAACGAACCTGTTTATCGGCAAATAGCATTAATAATTAAAACGTGTATAAAAAATGTAAATTACTGTACTGTAAATTATGCTTAAAAATATATTAATTTGAATAAAATTAAATATTATAGTTAAAAAAAGTTTGTCTTGTATCAATTTTTTTCAAATTTGAAAGTTTTTATTAGTCATATTTTATTTCCTTATTTTTTTTTTTTTGCGCGAATTTTAAAATAATTTTATGTTGGTGCTTTGCTTTTACGCGAATTTTGAAAAATCACAGATTGCATCCCTTCTTTTTCAATGTAAGTTACGTCTATTTTTGCACAATTTTGTTTGTACGTGTTTTCTGAGGAACCTATCTATCGCGTAAAAAGAGACCCAGGTGTATACTTGTATTCTAATATAAGAGGTATGTATATAACTTATTGCTGAAATTTCAAATAATATATATTATAACCTTACAGATGCTTCTGTAAAGTGCCTATTATAAATTTAAGAACTATAAAAATTTTATTGGTTTTACTTTTTTTAATAGTTAAGATAATATATTCATTACTCTCATTGGTTGAATAGTATATTATATAATCAATATTTAGTTTAAAAGTCTCTCATATTAATGCTTAAAAGAAAATAAAATTTTATAAAGCATTTAAAAGTGATTTCTGAAGCACATTTTATGGTTAGCACTTATATAAAAATACATATGCTTATATTTTGTCATTATTTTTATTAAGCAATAAATCTAACAAATTGTATAAACAAACAGAGGTACTCACATACATAAAACAAATAATTTAATGTAGAAATATGGAATAGAATTATAAATTTAACATTACAATGCTAAAATATTTTAAAGTAAAGCTATAATATTTCAGATTAAATTTTTATTTAGATGTAGAACAGACAGTGCTTACATTTTATATTTTGTGTGCATTTGTGTGTGAAAGCTTACATATTTAAATGTAGATTTAGTAAAATTAATTATATTGTTTAGTTAGCTGGAATATTTATTAAATAATATCATTTATTAAAAGGTCAGTTTAAAATTAATTGAAATAAATACCTGGGAACTTTATAGTTTTATGATTTATTTATTTTAAATAAATGTTTGTAATATTATTTTAAAACTGGAAGTAAAATTGAAGCAATTGAAAATGTTTGAGATTGTTTTTTTCCCCATCATCCTTCATTTTTGAATGGTGTTCATAAAAACTTACTGTGTTGATTCAAAAATCTTATTCTCTATAATCTGTCCAGTAATAATATTGACAACCCTTTCCAAATATTTCTGGAAAAATAAAGAAACCCCATTTTATGATGAAAAATATTTTGTAATCCAGACATCAATTGATAACTGGGGTAAAACATAAATTTTGAAAAATCCAGACAGTCTTTACAAAATTTTATTGCATTCAGGACCTAAGTATGATAAAACTTTAAAATAGTCATTTTGTTTGTCTTCATCAAACATAGTTGAGTAGACTAAGCAGTCTAGGTATTTTGCCTTTGCTGGGCAAGATGGCTTCTCATTGTAATAGGAAAAAGAAGAACAACAACAAATAGACCAGAAACTGACATTAATTAATTGATTATTATTTCAAAAAATCTCATTTACTGCAGTCAATTGTTAATAAAAAAATGGATAAATTGACTCATGGTATGCTGTATCTAACAACTTCAAATTAAATTGCTGATTTCATCAATTGAAAGTAATAGTAAATAGATATGTTTGGAAAATTATGTTTATTAACTTCAAATAAGTTGCTGATATTTATTTTCAAACTATTGGAAAATAATTGTTTTCTTTACTTCAGAATTGTGCATATATATCTCAATATTGTGAATTTATCTTGTCTTTAGTTATGTAAGGAAACATTTTAAATAATAATTTTTCAACTCAAATTTGACTTTTCTTGGAGAAACACTGAAATTAATTCAAAATTAATGAAAATCATTCTGCTTATGGATGATAAACCTATTTACTTAATCATATATATCCCATCAAAACATTAAAGATTTATAAACTAATGGATTTATAAGACACTTCAAATGAAAGAAGTGTTGGATGATAATCTTTTGGATAAAAGTATATCTTTTCAAATGGATTAAGCTGCTCCATATAATAACTATGAATTTTTCTTCAGTGCTGAACAAAGTGCATTATGGATTATGAATTCTAAATATTTAAATACCACTCATGGATCATGAATTATCAAGGCAAGTATTAAAAATGATAAGTATCAAATTTATAAACAATCCTTAAAATGGATTAATGTGTTGAATGTAACTTATTTTAGATTAACAAGTGTGCTAAAATGAATTTATTAATCTTTATATTGCTTTCCAGAAAGAATTACTTTATCAAAAAGGAGATTAATTGTGCTTGACATTATTTTTTGATGTTCTTATTCAAAAGTGTTTGTGGATTCCCAAAAACACTGGAATATTCTCAATTATCAATATTTCATTGGGATAAATTTTTGAAATTATTATAATCATTGAAGTATAAACCAATGGATTATTTAATGAACATTATTATAAAAGCTTTTTTCTTCTTCTTATCATCATCATCATTATTATTACTATTACTACTACTACTGTTATTATTATTATTATTATCATCATCATCATCTTTCAAAATACTTTTTTCAATAACTTAAAAAATGATTACATACATTTTTTTATACATTAAGCTTGATTATATGATAATTGTTTATAAAACTGGCAGAGGTACAAAAGTTCACATATATACAGTTGTTGTTATTATTATTATTATTATTATTATTATTATTATTATTATTATTATTATTATTATTATTATTATTATTATTATTATTATTATTATTATTATTATTATTATTATTATTATTATTATTATTATTATTATTATTATTATTATTATTATTATTATTATTATTATTATTATTATTATTATTATTATTATTATTATTGTTGTTGTTGTTGTTGTTGTTGTTGTTGTTGTTGTAATAAAGAATAGAACAATTCCTCAGATATTATTATATGAATGTACATGGATTATTTTTATTTAATATTATTATTGGTAATATTGAATAATATTAAATGTGATTTACATTAGATTTAGGTTATATAAATGCAAATAACAATTAAACTTATACAAAAACTTTACTATATTACAATTATTATATGTTTTATGGGTTCTAAAGTTCAACCTCAAAGTTAAAATAAAATTAATCATCCTTATTTAGATAAATTTGTAAGGAATATTTTATGCATCACTCTTATATATAAGTATGAATTTAAAAAAAAAAGTTATATAGTACGTAATAAGGCATTCTAATGATCTAGTTATATTTTGTTAATAAAGTATCACTCCTAATCTTTAAGTCTGCAAATGAATCCAATAAAGGATCTTAAAGAAAAATAAATTAGCCAATATCATAAATATCATTTAGGAATAAGCAAAAATTGCACTTGCTTCTTTTAAATGAGTGAAAATCTTCTCTAATACCTTTAAGTGAGGTAATGATGTTGATCGATAATTGAATAGTTGTGGAAATAAACTAATTAAGAACATAAAAATATATTATTTATTATTATAGTGATGATTATTATTCGCATATTTAAATTGAGGATTATTGTAAAATAATAAACTACCTATTCCTATTTAATGTTAGTGTTTTTGAAACACTGTATGATAATACATTTTTATATCCCAAGCATAAAATTAGATTTTAAAAAACGAATATTAACATTTGTTAGATATTTTTATAGTTTTTTATTGTTATTATTCATTTTTATCTTTTATTTATATTGTGTAATAAAGCAATTGTTAATTTTTACACTTGTCTTTATTAAATAAGCATTGTCCCGGCATATTTATGAAATAAAGGTCATTTTGAGATATTAGATTACACATAAAATCTATCTGGATTAAATACATCATTATTTTTATTGATGCTATCTAAAATATAAAAGTATTTGGCAAGATGATATATACAAAATCCTTTTTATATTGCATTATCCTAAGAAAAATAAATATATTTTACAACAATGCATTTATTTTCTTAGTTTACATAACCTGAGATAAATCATTAGTAAACTTTATATTTAAATTTTTTAGCCTTAGTTTAAAATTCAGATTAAGTTACTCTTAATTAGTTCTTATAGCAAAAAATAATATATTTGCAAAATATTTTCATTAAAATATAATAAGACTAAAATGAACTTTATTTAAAGCTTAGGGTGTACATAGGGTTAAATTACAATGAAGTACATAGATTGACTTCTCTGAAATTAAACAATGGCAACAATGTCACAATAAAATAGCAAGCGGTAATATAGATGTCAGAATGGAGAATAGAATTTTAAGAGGAATGCAATGAATCATGAAGTAGTAGATCTTCGGTTATTATTCCAAGGACAGTCACTGAGACAACTGATGAAATAGTAAAACAATAGTTTTATTCCAAAGGTTTAATCACAGTAGAAACTCCAGGAATTTCTTTGGAGGCTTGTGAAATTTTCTTTCAGTTTAAAATCAGGAACCTTAATATATTTCCTCGAAGCTATCTGCTTACATTATGTGTTATATAAAGATCGATTCTTAATCCCAAGAGCTGCCGTTGATTTACATCATATAATACAAAACTGTCTCCAGGAACTGAATTTGTCTATCTTGTTCCAATGACTTGAGATTCAGTAAAAACCAGGAGCTTTAGTGCATAGGATGATTAACCATTGGTGGTCATATTCCATGAGCTAATTAATAATTGGTAGTAATTGATTGTTGTAATTAAAGATGATCTATGAAGTTTAGACTTCAATAATGAATAACATTTTGAGAGTCTATTATAAGAGTACACATATTATTGAATAATCATGTGAAATTTATGTATTGTAAATTTGAATCAATTATTAAAGTATAGAATAGTTTTTGGCTTATATGAAAATATAAAGTTTCATTATTAATAGTCGCATTTCCACATTACTGCCGTCTCAATCGATATTGTGCAGAGGTGATATTGCTTTTGGTTTCAATATACATATAAAGTGGAAGCATGAAATAGATTTAAAGTACTTTTTACAATTTTTTAAATGAATAAACATTTAAAACTTTAAATCGATTTGACACTTTGAGTTTATATATATATTACAGTAAATAATAAATGCATAATTTAAAATTGAGTTCATGTAAAGAGAGATTGCTTAACAAAAAGGGAATTGCAAAATATCTAAAGACTTTCAAAAGATAAAAGAGTCCAGAAAATTAATATCGCCATCCCTATGTGGACTCCTCACATTTTTATTTCAAATTCAATCTAAAAACTCCAATTATAATTGAAGAAACAATTATTGTTTTGGCTTTTTATTATAATAATAATAATAATAATAATAATAATAATAATAATAAAAAGAAATTATTAAACTCAGGTGCTTACTATACATATATATAATTTTAATGCGCAAATAAGCGCACAACAACCGAGCTTCATCAGGATTAAATAACAATATATTATAAACTTAAAATAATTATAATATCTAAAGAATAATGCCCGAGCGCTTTCAAGAGAACTTAGCTCTCATAATCATGGGCAACAAAGAATAAGCATAGCGTGTTGCCCATGATTATGAGAGCTAAGTTCTCTTGAAAGCGCTCGGGCATTATTCTTTAGATATTATAATTATTTTAAGTTTATAATATATTGTTATTTAATCCTGATGAAGCTCGGTTGTTGTGCGCGTATTTGCGCATTAAAATTATATAATAATAATAATAATAATAATAATAATAATAATAATAATAATAATAATAATAATAATAATAATAATAATAATAATAATAATAACAAGAGTTTACTATAATAATTTACTAGATTCAAACTCAGACTTTTATGTGACCCTCAACTCTCCATGCCATCTCATCTTGCTCACCCACATGACCATACACATGTTGAAAAGATAAATAATCACCAATAAACGTGTTTCATGCTATACCAGCAATCATCAGTTGGTCCAGATTACTATCTCCACACATATATACAATCAGTGATCCATCATCAGATTTTCAATGAAATGTTTGAAGTAGTTTGAAACCTGTCCATTAAAGTATGAAGATTGGCTATCTTAATATAAAGCTGAGCACTGATTGTATATATGTGTGGAGGTAGTAAACTGGACCAACTGATAATTGCTGGTTTAGCATGAAATACGTATATTGGTGATTATTTATCTTTTCAACATGTGTATGATCAGGTGGGTCAGCAATATGAGATGGAATGGAGAGTTGAGGGTCGTGTGAAAGTCTGAGTTCGAATCCCTTATATACAGCATTACCTTATACATGTGTAGGTGTGTGTAAGCCTGTACAGTGTATTAATTTATAATAATTTACTATAGAATATTTTTATCTCTATTATTTTACATCATGTCTTTTTGTTTACAAAAGATTTTTTAAATATAAATCATTTAAATACGCTGTATACTCAGATATATTCACATCTTTGGCTTATATTCACATAGAAATAAAAAACTATAAATTCTTATATTATTTTTACTTTATTCACTAAGTTAGACAAAAATCATTATTTTTAGATATAGTAGTAAAAATAATCATATTATTTCATTCCATAAAAATGAAAGTATACATATAGATACTTATTTGTATTATACATCCCAACACTTATCTTCTCAAAGTGACCCAGTAAAATACAATAAAAAGAGCACAAAGTAATGATTAAATAAAATGTAACAAATATATCTAAAGTATCAAAACATGGATGTAAGAGTGAATATGTGTTTGATTGAGTAAAGATAATAATATTTGACAGAGATTGCTTACCTAGTCATTATCATCATCATCATCATTATCAACCATTATCAATCCACTGCAGGATGAAGGTCTCTCCAAGTTTAATCCATCTTGTCCGATCTTTAGCTTCTCTTCTCCACATCACCCCTGCACACTTTCTTATTTCATCCATCCATCTCACATGTGGTCTCTTTCTGGGTCTTTTACAATCTCTTGGAATCCAGTTTAAAATTTCAATTGTCCATCTATTATCATCTCTTCTAACAATATGTCCAGCCCAACTCCACTTCAATCTTTTAATTTTTTCAATGAGGTCAGTAACACCTGTTTGTTCTCTTACCCACACATTGCGTTTACGATCTCTTCTTGTTACTCCCAACATACATCTCTCCATACTTCTTTGAGTGGTCTGAAGTCTCTGAATTGCTCTTCTATTAAGTGTCCAAGTCTCAGATCCATAAGTAAGAACTGGTAAAACACATTTGTTAAAAACCTTCCTTTTCAAACACATAGGCATATTTCCTTTTAGTATCAAGTTATTTCTACCAAAAGCACTCCAAACAAGTTTAATTCTACGATTAATTTCCTTCATTATGTTTCCATCTGTATTAATAATCTGACCAAGGTATTTGTAACTGTTAACTTCTTCTAATTCATCATAATCAATCTTTATTTTCATATTTTGAGCAAATCGATTAAACATTACTTTAGGTCTTTTTAACATTTATCTTTAGTCCTACTTTCCTACTTTCATCTGATAATTCCTGCAACATTTCCTGCAGATCTGAAGCATTATTTGCAAAAACAACTACATATGGCATATAACTCCATAAAATAAACGTAGTGTGATAATTCATAATGTTTGGAAACTTTTCATCAACATTACTTTTAATAAGAATAGAGAAATTACAAGTAACCATATTGTTGAGTATTTCAAATGTCTAATAAATGTTGTCTTTGACAGAATAACTTAGTGGATATGAATGTGAAAGTCCCAGGTTAGATTTCTATGCTAGAACGATCACTGGGCAGGCCAGCTTCACTTGAAGAAGAGGGTAAAATAATCCCACCTAAAATATTATTTATATACTAACTTGTGATCTATTATAATAGTTGGATTGTACTTGAAAAGTTTAAATAAGATTTACATTTTTCTAAAAAATACTTAATAATTATTTCTTAGATGATGAAAATAGTCCAATATAAAATCATCTGTCATTAATAGATTCTTTTATAAGAAGCTTTTTACGACCTTAAGATTTAACAGCAATATAAAAACAAATTTTTATTATAAGCTAAAATACTAACAAGTAATACATTCCTTATTTTTAATAACGTATTATTTTTTTCATTTTCTTTAAGTAATGCCATATTTACATAGTACCTTTTTATTTCACTTTTATTAAATTCTCGTTTTATTTTTAGTTAAAAATTTCAGTTAAAACTTTTTAATGTTTATGAAGTTCATTTTCTCATTTTCATTTGTTAAACAATTCGTTTACGTTCTTGTTTAAAAAGAAATACAATATTATTGCTGGAATTTTGCAACTTAAGAAACTGTAATATATATATATTCTATTCTATAGCTAATTAAAGTTCAGAAAATAGGGGAGATATATTGCTAAAGTCTCTTCTTTCTGTTTCTCTCTCTTCAATTTCTATAGATAGACGGACTGACAGTTCTTAAATAAACATTTTAATATATCTTAACTCTTGTCGTTCAAGTAAGTAATTTCAATTATTGAAACACTTTTTCTATAATCTTAGTGAAAAACAATATTACTTTTCTGTTTAGATAGCTTTTCATCTAAAGTAAAAATTTATATTGCAGTAATCACAATATATATATATATATATATGCTATTTTTCTTTTAAGACTATTGAGTAAAATATATTTTAATGAGATTAAGATAATCAGGGTAAAGGAAATTTAAACTATATATATATATATGCATTATATGTAAATAATCCACTGATGGGAATAGGTTTTCTAATAGTTTCTTATAAAAGAATGGTGAAAGAGAGAATTCAATATTTGCAAATCTTGTAAATGTGTTAGTGGTGAGAATAAGGCAGTTTTTCATTTTTGTTTTATCAAATAGATGAAAACATATATAATCATTCACAGACCAATATTGGAAAGCTAGCTACAATGTCTATACATTATCTGGATGAAAAAAAATTAAGTTTGAATAGAACTTGGGAATTTTGTTTTAAGGCTTATGTAGGCTTAGAATTTTATCCAGTCTGGATTTGAAGCCAAAACAATGACAAGTATATAATAAGAAAACGTACTGAGAAAATACCTTTAATATATATACACACATTCATTCTAAACCTAGAAAAGTATGGTTTCCAACATACTTTTAGTTCTGATTGTTTTAAAATAATTCCGAATAATTTATACCAATATAAGTAAAAAGTAAATCAGTCTTAAATAATTCACTGCAGGCCAAATCTTTGCCAACAGTCCATTGTAAATAAAATAACGGAGAAAAAGCAATACTCACCAAGCTTGTTAAAAGGTAAGAATTTAGTTTTTTTTTTTAATTCTGGTTTTATTTCCTATCTAACAATAGCTGGATACCTATTCTACTATTAATATTAAATATGTTACAGAGATTGGATTTGGGTGAATTATCTGAAATTTAAAAAAACCCAAAGAGTTTAAAAAAATTCAAGTTTATTCTTTTGGATTTGAACCCAGATCATAGGTATGGCAGGTGTTTTATCAGTATATATATATATCTTTATAAAAGTTTTATTTCAGATGAATATAAGTTTAGCTATTCAGATTTTAGAAAGCTAATTTGAAAATTGCAATATATATATAAACTTCAATGCCACTTATGGATCGTTATGAGAATCATTAAAAAGGAAATATCTAGCAAATGTAATGATGAAAATATTATCAAAAATTTTTCTGATATTGTGTAAGTCACCAAAAGAGTAGAAACGTTTAAAACAAGAAATAAAAAAAATGTTGAAGCATGTCAAAGTACTTAAATTGAAAAATAACTTCAATATTAATTAAAAATAAATGTCGCATTGCTTGGGAAATCATAAAAATGGTTGCGAGCCCCAGGATATGTTACAATATTATTGAATTAAGTCATACAAGAAAGTCAATATTTCTGTTAGAATCTTAAAGTACAATTCTTTTAAAAATATTAAGCAGTAACAATTTAATAAATTCTTGGTAACTAAATTCCATTTATTTTGGATAATGTTAGATTTTTACTTTAGAATTGAAGAATAATATATAAAATTAAAAGCATACGAAGCGCTTGAAAGAGAAGCTATACCTAGAGCAAAAAATATTAAACGCTAAGCGCTTTCTAAGCCGTTGCCTCATATTTATAGCGATAATTTAAGAATAAGTAATTGTAATCTTAAGAATTTGAAAAAAAGTATAGTGTTGTAAAATGTATTTCATCTATAACATTTTTTCGTGGGATTAATGCTTGTTTGGTCTCTCTAAATGTAGTTGTTAGCAGAAATATTGATATATAAAAAATATCTATATAGTTTTCAAATATCTTTAAATAAATACAAGTTTTATTTAAAATCAAAACTCAAAATTATAATTGAAAATTATCGCGGAGTTGATGTAAGCAATCAATCATTTGAAAACAAACAACAAGCTAGTTTCGTTTTCTATTTATAGATAAAGGTATGTATCCCTTGGTGCATTTGAAAACAAAATATATAGACATTTTTTAAATTTTATTTCTTTCTATTAAGTATTTTTTAAAATAGATTTATGTTTAATATGTAAAAGTTGAAATTTTTTTCAGGTTATAATTAGGATAATTCTGGTATCTAGCTTACCTAATAAGATATTTAATATTTACTAACTGATATATAAATATGTAGTGATTCTCTTATATATATATATATATTGTAACCGTATGCCCCTTCTCACCAAGATAAATTAAGGCAGTCGCATCTCACAATAGTCAGATTTAAGGTCTTCATATAGGATGCCACCAATGATGTGATTTAATTTTGATATAAAACTATATTTGTTCCCAATAACTAATTTATTATTAAAAAAAATTATTATATCTAAACCACATCAAATCAATTTTCACCTTAATTAACTTTACCGTTATGCTCAGATTTCGAACTCAGGGAAATTTAACAATTTACTCTCTTCAGGGGTTCCTATCAATATTTTAAAGTAATATTAACAACGAATCTCACTAACTCTTTAAATCAAATAAAACAAAATTGAAGACTTCATTTAATATAAAAAACATAATTATTTATTTAACAATTAAATAATTCAAATTTTATAATATATAAAAAAATATTTATATATCTACCTCCTTATATTAAAAATGTAAATATTCTCTTTGCTTACGGTCGATATATATATATTGTAACGGTATGCCCCCTCTCAACAAGATAAATTAAGGCAGTATATATATATTGAAAGTAATCACTTTTCATGAGTCATTAAAAATAAAACTTATACGTCAATAAATGTTAATTAATACATCAATTTTTTTTTATTAATGGCTCCTGGAAAGAGGCTACTTCAATTTAAATTTATGTAATAGAGAAATAAATAATAAATACAACCAAAGTAAAGTTAAAACCTGCATCTTCCAGGATTGCTTGCCTTGAGAGTAACCACAATAAACTCAAAAATAAAAAAGGCTTACAACATAATTAATTTCATTCGCACCCAATAGTGTTTCCCTCGATAGACATTGGTTAATTTGACAATATAGCCGGTGCTTTGCAATTACCTATAATACTGGTTTAATACCATTATGCCCATGGAAATGATGACTATGGTTATTAAAGAACCAAAAATGTGAAAATGTAGAGATATTGAACTGAGTTCAGACCTGACTATACAAAGAAATGAGCTTGGATTAGAAACACCTATTTTCATTTTGAACTCATAGCTTTGTAATTAATTAAAAAGATAAAAGGTGACTTCTGGAGGGTTGCACTAGATTTTAAAATCTAGATGTAGTGCTCTCAGGTTCAATGCACCTCACTAAGCAAATCCATAAACTAGAACCTAATCTGGGAATATTGCATAAGTAGGCACTAGTTAGAGATTTTACACACAAACCTTCTTGCATTCATTAATTACTATGAATTACACTTGGTGGCACTACTATATGGAAAGTTTGTCACTGAATAGGTACAACTATTTGGGAATTGTCTTAAATAATCAGATGAATTGCTTGGAGAAATGGGGAAAAAATTGAATTGCACCCTCTCATGTCCATTATTTAAATCAAATGAAAATTCTAAGAATAATTGTTAACTGCAAAACTTGATGAAATTATTGAAAATTTTTCATATTTTGTTTGCCCTCTGCTCCATATCCATCAAACTAATTGACATACTAAAAAAATAAGTGTTTCAAATGGATTAGGGTGTTATAACTTAGTTATATATCACTTTTCAAGCAATTCTATGGAATTTAAATATATTAAACCTCGATTTTAAAATTTCATTGTAACTTGAAAAAGATTAGTAGTTAATAAACAAGCAAACAAACAAACAAACAGATTTTCCAAAATGAATACAGAGCAAATATTTTATAGAATATTTGGAAGATATATTCATCCTGCAAAATTCATACGAAGGATTATAATTATTAATATTAGATTAAAATAGTCATTTAAATTTTTTATTCAACTTTATAAGTGAAATATTTAACAAATTAACATACATTATATATGATAAGCAAACTCATAAAATGACAATAATTGGAATGCATGGTCAAAATGATGTGTGTTATTGTTTTACAAATATTTTAAGTTTGTTCTATAAGTGGGTATGAATTATAGTAATATATCACTCATATAAATAATTTTTAATATATTTATTTTTATAAAAGAATATAGAAGTACAATTCTAGGTGAAGAAAATATAAATATTTCATGATAGGTAAAATAAGAGTATAGAATGTTACATTAGGTGTTTATTTATTTATAATTTTTTATTTACTTATTTGGTTAATCATTAATTTATTTTGTATTACATTTCATTTATATATGTTTTGTAATAAAAATTATGTTGTTATTATTTCCATGGTGAACCTTACTCTTACTATCATTTATTCACTTATTTTATTTTGGGTTTGACTATTAATACCAAATATTCTTCTAGATTTTAAACATAATTCTATCATTTTCTCTTTTATTATCAATATAATCAAAAGTTGTCTCATGATTTATAGTTCTTGTATGCTTGCCACAAGGTTTATGCATCAAAGATAAGGGAAGTAACATGAATATGCACTGGGTATATCACTCATAAATTAGAAATGATTGTAAGCTGGAATAGATAATAATACATAATTTATTATTAATAGATTAGATGTTCTTTTATTTATATGTACATAATTTTGGCTTATCTAAATATGGGATCCCAATAAAAAATTTTTTGCTCCTATTGTTACATAATTTTTTCTTTCAAATTTATGGGTCAATTAGCCTGTATAATTATTTAGATCTGAAACCAGTTCAGCTTCTATATATTAGGGTGTCCTTAGTTTTTGTAATAACTATAGTCATCTCTGTCCTATGATCATGATTTGATATAACCTAATAAAATATCACATGATTTCAGCTTAAATATTATTGTTTTAGCATATCTTTTCATCATCTCTATGTCATATATTGTACACTTTAGAAAATAATAATAGATGCCAGATAATAGTCATGTAATTTTTTTTGATCTGTACCAAATTCTGGACATCATGTAGAAGTGCCTATAGTTATTAAAATATTTAAGAAATCCATAACACATAGGACTTAACTGGTTCCATATCTATATGATTATACAGGATAGTTGGCATAGTTCAAAATCATTTATATCTTTTTTAGTTTGGGCTGCTGCTTTGATAATATAAAGAAATTAATACATAGCAACTGGAAAATGCATGAAATCTTAAAGATCCAGGTGCATTGTTATAAGACCCAAACACTTTATCACTGACAAAATCCATATGTTTAAAATTAGTCTGGGAATATTGATAAGACAACAAAGGATAGGGATTATCCATCATCTATCATTATTTACTAAACCTTGCAATAAGTGGTATAGAGATGGTGAAGAGATATGCTACTAAAGCAACAATATGAAAACTGATATCATGTCATTAATTCATGTAATATTTTATTGGTTTATACTAAATTCTAGCCATAGGATAGAGGTGCATATAGTCTATTGATAAACTAGAGACACCATAGCATATAGAAATTGAACTGGTTTCAGATGTTTATAACTATACAGACTAGTTGGCTTAGATTGAAAACATTCATGTTTTGGGCTGATAGCTTGATAGTACAAAAGAGAGGTAAATAGAAGCATCTGGAGAAAGGTATATTAAAATCTAAGGATCCAGATGTACTATTTTATCCAAAGCTTCTCATGATAAAACTATAAATTTAAACCTAGTCTGATGATATTGGCTAGAAAAGCACAATTTAGGATTTATTAAACACTATCATTTGGCATCTGTTTTTAGTTATTAAAATAGCATAGAGATGGTGAAATGTATACTGGTAAAACAACAATATGAAAACTGAAGTCATGTGATAAAGTCACATGAATATTCCTTATTGTTGTTTTATTGCCTATATTTAAAGAGGCTGTATTTATTTTTGGTTTGAATTTGAATTTCATTAATATAGTTTGTTAGATCAGTGATTGAAAAATTATTTAAACATGTAATGAAATTTCATAAAATAGCTGTCATTTTAACATGCACATATTCACACACACATGTGTGTGTATGCTTGTGTGACTAGAGTTTATGATCATTAGAAAAAAAAGTAAAACAATCTTAGTCGTTTCTTTATAGATGGCACAATGTAAGACATCTAATTACTCTAAATTTTTTGAGTCTTTTAATTAAACATAGCTAGATATATTTTTATTTTTAATATACATTGGCTAGTTTTGCTGTTTAAAATATTGCTAACTAAAAATATTTTGCAACTGTTTGAAAGAAGCTATTGTTAACTAAAAGAAAGTCTGACTCTCCCAAATTTGAATCCCACATTCATAAGCATGGATGTGTTAACCATAGATAATTGAAATGAGTTGATTGAACAAAAATTTAATAAACATGAGATTCAATTAATTAATGCATAAAATAAAATAATGTGTTTAAAAATTATGCTATAATTGCCAATGTGATGCTGTGTTTTTTTTGATATCATTTCTGTTTTACACAAGTAGAAGATCAATTAGAAAAAAAAACATTATTGTATTTAGAGTTATTATTATCTCTGGCTAACATTCAATCAGTAGACAATTTATCTATGCATAAATCTACCAGGTTTGATATATCAAATGATCTCATTCTAATAATGACAAACCGTAAATTGTAACCATTTTGCAGATGGCAATAATTAAAAACATAGCAGATATAATTAAAAGTGATTAATTAATATATTCACACTCTCACTTCCAAATGCTTAAGATTTACCTATACATATACGTTTAGGTTAAAACGGTAGAGAGAATTCATTCTATCTTTTCAAAAGATTTTATCCTTGTGTTTGGAAAGTATTCTTTAAAAAAGTGTTTATTAGTTTACAGAGCATATGTAGTGGGGGATCCCTATTAATAAATAAATAACTCGTTATATATATATATATTTAATTTTTATTTTTGTATATTATTTTTATATTTTTTTAAAACGTAAAAAACAGAATAGATGGGCTAACTCCATGTAACACATTTATAACTATCATTATTTCGGAAACTTGTTAATTTGATATATTTTGAAGAAGCTTGTATAAATTAAAATTATTGGTTGATGCCTAACCTTTTTGTTTGCAGAATGCCTTATATCTTAGAACTTTTTTGAAAAATCAAAATAATTATAACTAAAACTGTCTATTGTTTTCTAAAATATCAATGTAATATATATATATGAATCTACCGTTTGTGTTACTTGTAGAAAATAACGTCTGCCATAATGGCGGTAGTTTGTGATTGCTTTCTATTAACTAATTTAATTTATTCCATTACCTTACAAGTTTTAAAGCACATTATAAACTTGATGTGTGCGCGCGAAGGAGCGCTTATCATGTAAACATTATGAATTTATGCTTACTAATTGAGATTTATTTAAATACTATTTGGTGCTTAAATAAATTAGAAAACAGATTTCAATATACAACTTAATGATGCAATGAAAGCTTATGATGCAGTTTTAAATGATAGGATGCTAGAATTGTTTTCGGGCAAAGAATTTAACACAAATACATACAATTGTAAGTATAAAATTGTTTCATCTTAGCCGACAATTGTTTAGAAAAAATGGTGATATGAATATTACTTATTCAATTTAAAATACTAGAAATAATTTAGAAAGATTTTTTACAATAAATAAATAAAGAACAACACTAATATCAAATCTTTTTTCTCTTTATACTTTTTTTTTTTAAAAAATGTCAAGTAAAAGTGAAAAATGATTTACCCCCATATGTTCGTAATTTTCAAATAATGTTAGCTATCGGTGTATTTTACTATTAGCATGTAGAACAAACTGATTAATTCTCCATCTGTCGTCATTTAAGTAGCTGAACACAGATGTTTAGTATGCTTCAGGATTTTACTCTCCCTTCTTTCTACCGTTTTGTCTTCTTTCTTTTGAACGCAGTGATTAATGTCATTTAAACAAAATAGTAATAAAAAATGTTTGGAAGTCTTAGTAATATTTATTAGAAACTGAATTATTATCATTGATTTAAACAAATTCACAGAAAATATTAGAATTTGCTTAAGTAATATAATAAAATAGTTTACTTCCCGTTATATATAAATAAACACAAAAACTTATAAATAAAGTTTAAAAGAGAAGTTATAAATAAATATAATAATAAGCTAAAAGTTTTCGAAGATCCATGCCTCATAATCATAGCTTTCTTAAAAAGATATAATAAAATATATGCAAAGATATTTAAATTAGCACGTGCTACATCGCCCATTTCTTCGATATATCAAAGCAAGTGTCTTTTTTATTTATAGCATTAATATTTCATTAATAAAGAATGCTTCTTTTATTTTTCTCTTATGATCATTCGATTCTGTGCTTATAATTACAAGATTACCAGGTGTAAAATTATGTCCAGATTTCATGGGATGCTCCAAAAATACAGATGTATTGTTGTTCTTCTGAGATCTATTGTAAGTGTACAGGTGTTGAGGAAGTCTAGTATTAATAATAGCTTTAGTTTCACCATAATATACATGTAATATATAGGGTATATGAGCACAGACTTTCACACAACCCACCACTCTCCATACTATCTCATAACACTGATACCCTTGAACACATATAGGTTGAAAAGATAAATAATCACCAATATACTTATTTCATGCTAAACCAGCAATCATCAGTTGGTCCGGATTATCATCTCCACACATATATACTATAAGTGCTCAGATATATATTAAGATAGCTAAACCTTATACTTTAATGGACAGGCTTCAATCCACTCCACACTCCAACTCTTCAACCATCCATACAATTGAAAATCTGATGATGGAATGCTCAAAGACCACCCTGAGGCCAAGATTCTAGTCACACCTATGTTGACCTAAGGTCAAGGATGGTTGAAGAGTTGGAGTGTGGAGTGGAGCACTTATAGCATATACATGTGGAGTGGAGCACTTATAGCATATACATGTGGAGATGATAATCTGGACCAACTTATGATTGCTGGTTTAGCATGAAATATGGATATTGGTGATTATTTATTTTTTCAACATATATGTGTTCAAATGTAGCAGTGTTATGAGATAGTGTGGAGAGTGGTGGGTTGTGTGAAAGTCTGTGCTCATATACCCTATATATTAAATATATAGACACAGGTATATAAAAAGCCTGTGTGTTTCAGTTATTACATAATATACAGCATATATTTTATTATATTTTTTAAGAAAGCTATATTATGAGGCATGTATCCTCGAAAACGTTCAGATTATTATTATATTTATTTATAACTTCTCTTTTAAACTTATAAGTTTTTGTGTTTATTTAAGTAATATAAATAAAAAATACCTAATATTGTCCTTGTTAATAATACTTCAACTAAAATTACTTTTTGATAGAATAGTATTATAGTTTTATATTATCAGATTATCAAAAGCCCTATGCAGTTAATACACTGGTATCATTAAGGCTTAATAGCTGAATCTATTATTTTAGTGTCCCATAAATTTTCAGAACAATAACGTTAAGGTTATTTTTATAATAAGTGAACTACACAAAAAAACATTAAAAAACTTTCCTGTTGTCTCTGTTATTTGATATTGAAAGTTATAATAATGTTTTGAGAAACAAGTTTGATGATTCTAAAGAATCTTTTGAGAAATGGCACTCCTATTATCAAATACTAAATTTCTTAAACATCATCAATGATAGCTTAATATTATTTTATAGCACTTATTAACAAACATTTGCCTAGCATATATTTCTACTAATATTCTTTAACAGAAATATATTGTATATTTAAGATATGTATAAGAAAAGAATTTTAAGTAAAAATATTTAATGCATTCAAGGAAAAGGCTAAAAAATATAAGAGAACAAAATTGCTTCCCAAAGTTATTAATTACAACAGTTTCTAAATAAAAGAAAACAGTATTTATATTATTAAATGTGATATGTTGGACTATTTCTATCATCAATAATTGAATGTTGAATGTATAGAAAATGTTAAACTTTATTTAAACTTTCCAAATACAAACAACTTGTTAGTAATAACACACAAATAGACAATACAGGTTAGTAATTACACAACATTTCAAGTAGTATTATTCTCCACTCTTCTTCAGGTGTTGCTGGTCTAATATGTACAGTGACATCACCTTAAGATTCTTGAATATCAAATTTAAGGCAAACACTCTAAACAACTGAGCTACTCTGTCTAAAGCATTTGCCTTAAATTCAATATTCAAGAATCTAAAGGTGTGAGTTCGACTTCTACGCAAATACTGTCACTGTGCATATCAGGCAGCAACACCTGTAGAAGAAATAGAGACTAATACGACTCAAAACATTGTGTAATTACTAACCTGTATTGTTTATTTGTGTGTTATTACTAACAAGTTGTTTATATTTGGAAAGTTTAAATAAAGTTTACAATTTTTTATATATTCAACATTCATTCATTAATGAAGAAAATAGTCCAACATATATCTAATAATATACAATCACCACAAACCTTCAGGCAACTATTTATAGTATTATCTTAGGAAATACATTTTAAATTCGTTACAAAGTATTAAAAGTTCAGACTTATAAAAAAATATTTAAAAACAGGTTCATATGAGAAACTAATATTTCATTCCATACCTATGATATATAAAATAAAATAATGCAGAAATGATTAATTAATAAAAAACCACATCCCATGCATAATGATTTACTACCTCCAATAAAAAAATTTTAGCTAATAAATCCACTACTTTTATGAATTATATAATAGTTATTATTTCTTTATTAATCACAAGAGATAGACTAAAAGATTATCATTTGCATTGTATTGATATTTCCCATTTATAGCCAAATTGATGAAAAGTTAGTATAAACTATTGCTGGTTAATACATTCCCCATATTAGAATATTGTCATATTCATATATTAATTCATATGTAAACTAATTTTAGAAGAAAACTCTGTTCAAAATTACAATTGATAAAATATTGCTTTGGTATCTTTCAATTAAAAGAATATAACATTTTTTAAAAATACTTGAATTCTTTGGATATGTTTTGAATGTAAAAAAAACTAAAATGAATTGATTTTTTTTTTTTATATGTCATAGCATCAGCCGGGACGCGAACCCACAACCATCTGCAACCAACTACTTGCTCACAAGGTGGCTGCGATGACCTCTCGGCTAACAACGCTTGACTACTATTTTACCTTTGTAATTCAGAATAAAAAAATAATATTTTTATAAAATTTTTGGACCATTAAAACTTGTAAATTAACCAACTGAACATAAGTGATAAATTATATCATCTTGCAAAGATATATATGAAATTCTTCACAACACATTTTAAAGCCGAATTTTCAGAAGCGTAAATAAATTATAAGACCTGAATTTGTTGGACTTTTTAAATTTTTATTAAAATTAGGAATTTTATTGAAATATTGAAAGACACATGCTTCAAGCCAATCTGCTTTTGTCTAAATCTTTTCCTCCATCTCTCACAATCATTTTGATTACTGCTACGTAAATTCTTCTGTTTTACTTGAATTTGAATATCATTAATATCTTCAGCTGTTGTCAAATTTAAAAATATACAAAAAGTAAAAATAATGACTTTCTATTAATTATGAAAAATGTTTAATTGATTATCAGTATGCGCTTGTGATAGATTTAGCACTTCATTTCAAATTTACATTCTATTCCACCAGCAAAAACTTAGAATGAAATAATATGAGAGTATCTTCATCTAGTAGATAATTGTAAATATTTTGGCTAATTAAATACATTAGTTACATAAACAATGTAAAATATAAACTCATAATGCTGTGATACTTTATCAAGATAAACAATACAATAATCTTAAACTAACTGATAAAACAAAGCCCAAATTATATTTTAACAGCATAAATACAGAGCTCAAAAATTATCTAAAATGGTAGTCAATAAATTGAATCATTTCCATATTTGATAATTCATGCAAAATGTAATCATATTATTACAATTAAACTTAGATTGTGATATGAATAACATTAAATTAAAGATATAATTTACTAAAAAATATCAAATCAATAGTTTAAAATTATGGTTTAAATAATTCATCTTGTAATATTTCTTTCATCCAAAATGTATGTATCACCTTCTAATATATATTATAAATTTTGCCTAAAAATAAAACATATATTTATCTCGCATTCAATTAAAATGTCTAAATAGCATATTTCTAATAGATCAAATACATTTTTATCTAAAAAAGTTATTTGGATTTAGAAAAAAATAGAACAAAAGATGAAATTCTAGAAACAAAATTATTGCTAATGACTCACTATATATATATTCCAATACTCTCCCATACACTTATCAATTTATTCTTTTAAAAACTTGTTAATTTATTTTAGTAAAAATTATTAGAATAATTTGTGGCTCAAAAATTCAGCCGTTTTATATGGTGATTCATGGTTACTCGTCTTTTAATTAAAAAATAAAGTAATTAAATTACAATAATTAAAAATCTTAAACATTTAAAAAAATATTTTCATTTACCATTAATAATGTATATACCTGTCTCTCATTACATTTATAAAAAGAATTCATTAAAACTATAATTTTAAAATTAAAAAATTAAAGCCATTATAGACCAAATATAATTTCTTTTTACCTTTTTTTATTTTTAATATTTACTAATATTTACTATTCATTCTCTTTCCATTATTATTTAAATTTTATTCAATTTTTTTCTTCAATACCAAATTTACTGTTCTTTTTCCATATATGCTCAATTCATTTTTAAAAATAAATAATTATAGTATCACTTTTTCCATTTACTTCAACTTTTTTTTTTACCCTTTTGAGATATAAGTATTCCCGTTGTTTTTTATTCTATCATATCAGCTGCATGATGGTGCTATTTCTAGGTCAATTCCTAGAAATATACCATTTCAGCAGCCTACACCCAACCTAAGAGGCTTCTTTTTATGATAAAACACAGAAAGGGTCCTCACAACAGCCCCAGCCAACCTAAGAGACTTCTTTCTATGATAAAACACAGAAAGAATCCCCACCGGCTAGCCGGTCTAGCTTTTTTCTATGCTAAAAGCACAGACAAATGCCTTATTGGCTGATGTAATTGGTTATGTTATTAACTTTATCATAATGCTAGAATGTCTATTTTCTCTATACTTTCATGTGAGTGTGTGGATTTTAGCGTGTTATAATTATTTAAAATTTTATTACAAAGTTTTTTTTTTCAAGTGTTCTAATCTACTGTTACATTGTAACTTTATTAACAATGTCATGAAGGTTCCATTACGAATGGGTAACCCTCAAAAATTGCCTAGGTCAATTACTAGAAATATACCATTTCAGCAGCCTACACCCAAACTAAGAGGCTTCTTTCTTTGATAAAACACAGAAAGAGTCCTCATGGCAGCCTCAGCCAACACAAGAGGCTTCTTTATACGATAAAACACATAAAAAGTCCCTCCAGCTAGCTGGTCTGGCTTTTTTTTATGCTAAAAGCCCAGACAAATGCTTTATTGGCTGCCATAGTTGATTGTGCTATTAACTTTATCGTAATGCTAGAATGTCTATTTTCTCTATACTTTCGTGTGAGAGTGTGTGGATTTTAGCCTGTCATAATTATTTAAAATTTCATTACAAATATTTTTTTTCAAGTGCTCTAACCTACTGTTACATTGTAACTTTATTAACAATGTCATGAAGGTTCCATTAAGAATGGGTAACCCTCACAAATTGCTTTTAAGGGTGTGGCAGAGCAGTATTTTGACGATCATGCGAAAAGTAACGTTTTCATGAGAATTTGTCAGTGACAAGTTACTTTTGATATATATGCACAAACAAAAACAACCCAATGTCTGATTATTAATTATTGTCCAAAAAAAAAAAAAGAAAATTAGTCGGATATTATTTTTACATTTATTATTTAAATAAGATTAGTTTTTATATGTACACATATTAACAAAAGCAATCCTCTGATTAATTACTGTCCAAAAAAAGAAAAGCAAATTAGTTGGGTTTGATTATGAATTACAATACTTTTTGTATATACACAATAACAAAAAGAACCCACTTTCTGATTAATTACTGTCCCAAAAAAAAAAACGCAAAATAGTCGGGTATCATTTTTAAATTTAGTATTTAAATAACGGTACCTTTTTATATATACACACTAACAAAAAGAACTCACTTTCTGATTAATTACTGTCCAAAAAAAGCAAATTAGTTGGGTATCATTTGAAAATTGAGTGTGACTTTTTAAATGTTGTGGGTAAATTGAATAATGTAGAATTGTGTCTTATTTTTTATTCAAAAAAGACAGTAACTTTTTCTATATATACACACAAAGAAAATAAAACCCACTTTCTGGTTAATTGCTGTCAATACCAAAAAAAAAGTTATTTTGGTATCATTTTAAAATTTAGTATTTAAATAATATTACTTTTGATATCTACACACTAACAAAAACAATCCATTTTCTGATTCATTAATGTTGCAAAAAAAAAAAAAAAAAGGCAAAATAGTCGTGCATCATTTTTAAATGTAGTATTTAAAGGACAGTACTTTTTATATATACACACTAACAAAGATTCCACTTTCTGATTGATTACTGTCGGAAAAAAAAGCAAATTACTCGGGTATCATTTTTAAATTTAGTGTGAATGTAGAAGTTTTGTGTAAATTGAAAAATGTATAATTGGATATTATTTTCTATTAAAAAATACCCTAACTTTTTATATACACACAAACAAAAACAATCCATTTTATGATTAATTACTGTCCAAAAAATGTCAAATATTCGGGTATCATTTTAAAATTTAATGTGAATTTCTAAATTTTTGTTTTTAAACTGTAATATTATTTACTATTAGTTCCTCTAATTTTTTATTACAAAACTAAAAAAGCCGATATTTATATAGAATCACAGGTCTGGCCTGGAATCGTAATATGTATGTGTTTTTGATTAGCATCAATGCCATCAAACGGCTGACACATGAGAATAGAAAACAAACAATATTCCTTAACTAATCCTTTCTTAAAAATTTCTTATACTTTTAATCATTTTATAAGTCATAATGTTTGCATTCTTTTATATAAGTCATATATATATATATTGGAATTTTTATCATTTAAGTATTTTATCTTTAATTTATTCTTTATCATTCTACTGTATGATATATTTTTCTCCTTTTCATATTGTGTGCATATCATTATATATATATCCCATATTATCCATTTTAGTGATTTTATTTTTATTTAATAATTGTTTTAGACATATTTTTTTTAAATACAGATTTTATCACCATTTATAATTTATATTTATTTATATTTTTATTATTTTATTAATTATATAATAAGTATTTTTATTGATTTTAAAACATGTATTAATCATTGTTGTATCATTATTAATTTTTTATATTTATTCATTCTATTTTTTATTTTTTTATATTTTGTCCACATATCGATTTATTAATCAAACTTCTTGCACAATCATTACTAGTTGTTTCAACTTTTAATTTGTCAATTTTCTCTTTTTATAATTTATTGTTTGCCCCTATCCTATTATTTATATTAATTGTATCATCATTGTTTATGCCAAATCCCAATTTGTTATTAATCCACATATTTCTTTTCTAAATATTTTTATTTCTATATATACTTTTATTTTTTTGTATTTTTTTTAAATATAATATCCATGAAAGCACTCTGTTCCACTCTTTTATTTGCCATTTTAAATTTTTTTATTTTATTTATTTCATTAAAATATTTAGTAAACATACAGCTATTTTTAGTACTTCCTTTAAATTAAAAAAAAGGTCAATCATGTATTTAAATATATAAAAAAAGAGGTTTATATTTAATCTATTGAAACCAATCTCAAATTCAGTTATTTATATCTGTCAAATAATTACTAAACTATTATTCATATTTAGTCTCTTTACTCTTCTATAATAATCATTATTATACTTAAAAATTCAGTATTAAAGAAAAAGAATAAAATTTAAACAATACGAGATTTGGGGGGAGAATAAATTGTGAATTTTAAAATTAAAAAAAAAGACAAAAAGAAAAAAAATATGTTCATAAAGTTTTTAAAGTTTTAATTTTTAAATTATAATTTTAATGTATCCTTTTTATAAATATAAGAAGAGCTAAGAGTGTGTACTATAAATGGTAAATATACTTAATGTTACATTAAAAAATTAAGATTTTTAGTTACTATATTTTAATTAAAAGGGATTTGAACTCAAACTTTCAAGTTCCTTACATCTATCCACTTCATCTTGTCCAACCTATATACGTGACCACATACATGTCAAAAACATAAATGACCTTCAATATAAGTATTTCAAGCTGAATCAGCACTCCTCAGTTGGTCTACATGAAGTATGTATATTGGAGATTATTTATCTTTCTTACATGTACGCAGTCATGTATATCAATTATATGAGATAATGTGGAAAGATATAAGGATCTTTGAAACATGAAGTGGTCAAAATGTTGGGAAGCTAATTATGTCAATAATTTTGATTTGAATAAATTAGTAAGCTTTTATAGGAATAAAATTATGGGTATTTTGATGAATTGCACATTTATCATCTGGGTAAGAAATATTAGTTTAAAAATATATGTAGATTTATGACACACACAGAGTAAGATTAAATGTTCAACTAAGTAAATAAATTAAATGTAAAGGGTGGCAGGAGATAAATAATTGGATATAAAATTTAATAGTTGTTTTGATTAATAAGTTTAATATTTTTTCCAAATAAGTTGTAATTTAAATATATGGCATTATCAAATTTGTTTATGCAGTCTAGTCTTTTAAGAATTTCAATGGCCTCTCCGATTTTTTCTTGTGGTGATTAACACATGTATAGAATCCTTCTGTTAAAAAAATCTATGATTTGACTATTATCTATAACATAAAAGAGTGTTGATGAGGATGATGAGTGCTGCAGTATTATCATGTTTATCTCATTTAGTACTGCTGTGGTAGTTATTCACATTTATGTGAGTTCCCACAAAACCTTCATGAGATTTTATAAATTCCCTGGGCTTTAAAAAGATCAGTTCTTAAGTTTGAATAGAATGTTATTAATTTATTGATTAGGAGCATATATAGTTTTTATGTTATAGCACATCTAATATGATCTGTATTTTCTCTCTCTCTCTATATATATATATATATATAAATTTTATATATAATATTTTAATCCCAGTGCATAAATCTACTTGAAATTAAATATCAAATATCAAATTACCTGCAAATGTTAAGAAATTTCGGCTACATCCGCTAAATATATAAAGGTTTGCATCTCAAACAGAGTTCAAAAATTATATCTCTTTGAATTGTAAACTGCAATGATGTTAAATATTAAAATATGAACATTTAAACAAAGAACATGAAATTTAAATAATCAATATTTAACATCAGTACAGTTCAAAGGGACAACCTTTTTGAACTGGCTATTTGAGGTACAGACTTTTATATATTTATTCTCAGAGGGTGTAGCTGAAATTTCTTAACGTTTGAAGGTAATTTAATAATTTTATATATATATAAATAAGTACAATAAATTGCAACATGAATATATATATATAATGCTTTATTATAAACATTTAAATAGTAAATGTTGTTATGAAAAATGACAGACTTACTTTGCAATCAACAATACAAATAAACAGTGGTCTCTCTTTAATAGGTTTATTATGAAGAAGGTTGTCTTGAACAATTAAGGCCAAAGATATGAAAATTAATCAATCTAATTATTTTTTTGTAAGATATTTTTTAACAAAGTAAACTCCTTATTTTAAAACTTTGTAACAAATATTTAAATAAAAATATATATTGGTGGTCGAGAGGTCAGCGCAACTGCCTTGCACTTGCAGGCAGTTGCTCGGGTTGCGGGTTCGCATCCCGGCCGATGCTATGACACTTAAAAAAAAAATAAATACAATAAATGATAATGCGAATATATATATATATACATGGAAATTTCTGTTACTTTAGAAAAATCACAGTAAAATGTTAATAGAAAGTGATCAACAAAAATTCTATACTGAAAACCCTTTTTGTATTCAAAAGGAGATTCTCCTTCTAAATACAGCACTAATTCTTGTAAAGAGTAAAAGCTGTTACAGTGAATATATACATGTTTAAAAAAACAAAGCTCATAACTTTTCTTACTTTACTTATTATACAATACATTCTTCTATCAGTAATTAAATGTTATCATATTTTAACAGATGTAATTGTTGGAATATTTTTAAATACATGGAAATATATATTATTTATATTTGAGAAAAATCACAGTCAGATGTTAAAATCACGACCATTGACAATTGTATACAGTAAAGTGCATTTTGCTTTTAAAAGGAAATTATTTTTTAAATGCAGCTGCAGTTCTTATATGTAAACTAAGTAATTCAAGAATGTAATAGTGCCTCTGTTTTTAGAAAATAAATGAAGGGTAGACATTAAAATCTTCACCACTTAACTATAGTGAGGCCTGGTGAGTAAAACTTTATCTTTTAATACATCTGTTTATAGATTTTTTTTTAAGCAGGAGAGACCTTTGTTCTACAATAGACTACTATATTAAAATAAGCCTTACAAACATTTCTACTACTAATAACTTTAATTAATTACAGATTTTTAAAAATATTAGAATAAGTTTCAGAAACATTACTATTTAATAAAATAACAGTAATAAATTAAATATTTGTTTGATTAGATGGATAGTGTACATTCCTAAGAAAGATTTTTAATTGTAATCTAAATTTATTATATATTTCTAATTGTAAAAATGACAATACACAGATAAAAATATATATAATTTCAACGCTAGAAAAAATATTATTTTTTTAACAATCATTTTTACAAAATTATCTACCAAATGCTATAATAATAACAAAAACATATTTCTCCATAAGTAATAGTAAAATGAATGTTATAAAACGATGTTTAGAAATTAGATTTTTAGTAAATATCAAATACAACATCTATATCAATTTCTGAATATAAGCAGCAGTTAATTAAACTTATAGCAATCAAATAAAAAAACACAGCAATAGAGAAAATGCTCAAAATGGTTACTAAAAAAATTGAAAGAATGAAAGAGTGAAAACTTTGAATTAAAACTCATCTGATATATTAAAGTGCTACAATTATCAATAATTCAGTTTCTTTTAAATATTTTCTACAAACTCAAAATGTAAAAGCAATGAATATAATGAATAAACAACTCTAAATTTATAATTTTTTTATATACATGAAAAGCATTAAAATGGTTTTCAAGTTAGTTGATTGATTGCATAGATAATGCATGTTGTACAACATCATTTCAGCTTCTTCCAAAGACATGCATGATATAATGACACTATATTTATAAAAGAATATAAGGTTTTAAATGAAAATTATCAGTATGATTCATTAATTATTTTGCAAAAAGTTTTAAGGTCTCTATTTTTTGTATAACAAAAACACACAACAGTTATTTTCAATAATCAAAATATAATATGGAGTATTTAATGCCATAGTTTTTTTTATATTAAATATAAAAATCTGTCATAAAATATCACAATTTTTGTGACATAAAATGCATAATTTTTTCTGGCATAAAATTCATAAACTATCTAATATATTTTAAACATATATACTCAATATTTATTTTAATTTAACAAAAAACAATATTGCTTTTTTGCTAATTGACTACTACACATGATAAATTCTTCCAGATTTTTAAATGTGCATTCTGAAATTAGGATGCACAACAATATATATATATACGTTAAAACGAAGATTTGCACGGGTTAAATATATAAAATACATATTTTGCGGGTTCATCCGTGTTAAAAACTTTTAATATTAATATACTGACGTTTCGACTTGGTCACACAAGCCTTCCACAGAGTTATAAAAGGTAGAAAGATGGTTGTAAAGGCGCTACTATCACTGATTTGAATAAAATGTTAAAATTCCACCAATAGCAAAAAATGTTAAATTTAGGAATGTTTTTTAAAAAAATCTTTCCAAATAGGAGGAAGTTTACATGTATCATCTCGCTTATTGATACAATCTGGCCTTTTAAGTATCTCAATGGCTTCTCTAATTTTGCATTGGTAGAGATTATCACATCTGGATATGATCCTGGTACTAGAAAAATCAATTTTATGACCTGAATCTATAGTATGGAGTGAGAGTGCTGATGATGATGAGTGTTGTTTAACTGCATTAGCATGCTCATCTCTCCTAACACTGATGCGATGATTACTCATACCTATGTAAGAAGCTTTACAATTTTTACATGAGATTTGATAGACACCATGAGATTCAAGAGGGATTGAATCCATAGGCTTGGTTATTATATTGCTGATCTTTTGATGAGCAGAAAATGCTGTATCTATATTATAGGGTTTTAATATATGTCCGATACTGTCTGTAGTTCCTTTTACATATGGAACACAAATCCTAATAGCTGATTTATCATCTTTTTGTTTCCTATTTTGTCTATTTTGGGCTTGAAATAAGGCTTTTTTTTTTTATAAATTTGTAATTATAACTATTTGCTAATAAAACACTATTAATATGATTTATTTCTTCTTTCAGATGTGTTTCATCTGAAGGGTTAATTGCTCTATTTAAAAGAGTTTTGGCTACAGAAACTATCTGAGTTGGGTGATGATGAGAATGGAAATGCAAATATCTGTCTGTGTGTGTATCCTTTCTGTAAATAGAAAAAGATAAACTATTTGGTGTTCTGGTGACTAGAACATCAAGAAAAGGGAGTTTTCCATCAGACTCTGTCTCCATTGTAAATTTAATATGAGGATGCATATTATTTAAATGTAAGAAAAAATTATCTAATTTATTTTTTCCATGTTGCCATATGACAAAAATGTCATCTATGTATCTGAGCCAAATGAGAGGTTTTAAAGATGATGATTCTAAAGCATGAGTTTCTATATATTCCATGAATAAATCAGCTATTACTCCTGAGATAGGTAAGCTCATAGGAGTACCAAAAACTTGTCTGTAATGCTGTCCATTGTATACAAAATATGTATTTAAGAGACAATGTTTAATTAAAGCAATAATATGGGCTAGTAAATTGCAATGTTGTGAGATTATATTTAAAGCTTCATCAATTGGAATGTTTGTAAACAAAGACACGACATCAAAACTGACCAGAATGTCATTAGCATTAATTTTTAAACTTTTTAAAACAGAAATAAAATGAAGAGAGTTTTTAATATATGATTAAATAGATGGGATTGTAGGTTTAATGAAATCCGATAAGTATCTGGCTAAAATATGAGTTGGAGAACCTACTGCACTTACTATTGGACGAAGGGGGGTATCTGGTTTGTGAATTTTTGGAAGTCCATAAAATTTTGGACAGACACAAGATTTTTCACGAGGGATTATTTTATTTTTTATCTCTGTTTTAATAGGTGATTTATTAATAATAGCTTTTGTTGTTTTTTCCAAATACGTAGTATGATCTCTTTTTGATAGTTTATAAGTTTTATCATTAAGCAGATCTAAAATTTTATTATGGTAAATGTCATGATCCATTACGACTGTGGCATTATCTTTATCAGCTGGAAGTACAACAATTGATTTGTCTGATTTTATATTATTTAATGCTTGTCTTTCTGTCTTTGAAATATTATTTTTAGGAAGCTTAGCTTTTTTTAAAATATTACAAATCTCAGCTCTAGCCAAATCAGCCGATGTAGAATCAATTTTATCGGGAGCTGATTCAACATTACAAACAATTTTCTCAAAAGGTATCCGGGAAGGTGTTAAAGCAAAATTGAAACCTTTTTCTAAAACCGAAATTTCATCTGTAGAGAGGGCTTTCCTAGATAAATTATAAACAGTTTTTTGATTTGGATACATAATGTTTGGGGATTGTGTTCTAATTAGCATTTGCAATTTTTTTCTTTTGCTTTGCTGTTACAAATTCCGAATCTTTAAACGATCTAAAACTTGCAATACGATCAAAACTAGTCCACAGTAAAGGATGTATTTTATTACTAAGGAATAAACGTAAATGTAGCAATACTTTATCAATTTTGTCTAAATTTTTCCGAGTTTCTTTAATAAAAGAGTTTAAAATAATATTGCTAGTTTTCCTTAGAATTTTACTAACATTATAATTGTTTTTGTGAAACACAATTTTACAGCAAGTGGGTATAACATTGTGATTTTTGCACGCTAATAAAAAAGATAAATTACAAAGTAACTTACATTTCTTAATCCACGTTCTTTCAAATATACGAAGCTGTTTAAAAATTTCCTCCCCATAGAGGTTAATAATGTTAAAATGAAGATTTGCACGGGTGAAATATATAAAATACATATTTTGCGGGTTCATCCGTGTTAAAAACTTTTAATATTAATATACTGACGTTTCGACTTGGTCACACAAGCCATCCACAGAGTTATAAAAGGTAGAAAGACGGTTGTAGAGGCGCTACAATCACTGATTTGAATAAAATGTTAAAATTTCACCAATAGCAAAAAATGTTACATTTAGAAATGTTTTTTAAAAAAATCTTTCCAAATAGGAGGAAGTTTACATGTATCATCTCGCTTATTGATACAATCTGGCCTTTTAATTATCTCAATGGCTTCTCTAATTTTGCATTAGTAGAGATTATCACATCTGGATATGATCCTGGTACTAGAAAAATCAATTTTATGAGCTGAATCCATAGTATGGAGTGAGAGTGCTGATGATGATGAGTGTTGTTTAACTGCATTAGCATGCTCATCTCTCCTAACACTGATGCGATGATTACTCATACCTATGTAAGAAGCTTTACAATTTTTACATGAGATTTGATAGACACCATGAGATTCAAGAGGGATTGAATCCTTAGGCTTGGTTATTATATTGCTGATCTTTTGATGAGCAGAAAATGATGTATCTTCTGCTCATCAAAAGATCAGCAATATAATAACCAAGCCTAAGGATTCAATCCCTCTTGAATCTCATGGTGTCTATCAAATCTCATGTAAAAATTGTAAAGCTTCTTACATAGGTATGAGTAATCGTCGCATCAGTGTTAGGAGAGATGAGCATGCTAATGCAGTTAAACAACACTCATCATCATCAGCACTCTCACTCCATACTATAGATTCAGGTCATACAATTGATTTTTCTAGTACCAGGATCATATCCAGATGTGATAATCTCTACCAATGCAAAATTAGAGAAGCCATTGAGATACTTAAAAGGCCAGATTGTATCAATAAGCGAGATGATACATGTAAACTTCCTCCTATTTGGAAAGATTTTTTTAAAAAACATTCCTAAATTTAACCTTTTTTGCTATTGGTGGAATTTTAACATTTTATTCAAATCAGTGATTGTAGCGCCTCTACAACCGTCTTTTTACCTTTTATAACTCTGTGGATGGCTTGTGTGACCAAGTCGAAATGTCAGTATATTAATATTAAAAGTTTTTAACACGGATGAACCCGCAAAATATGTATTTTATATATATTGGTCAGAATTGGATTCAAAACTTATCCTCTAACTCATAACTTAAGACTGAGCAGATTTTTAAATATATATGTATAAAAGTATGATTTCAAGATATTTAATCTTCAATACATATACTGAATTAAATAGAAACAATCCATAATGTTAGCTGAAATCTATATAAAATATTTTAAACACCTGATAGCTATACCTTTTCAGCAATACTGTCCCTTTAAATAAAAAAAATCTTGAATTGTGCAGCTGATTCAAAAGGAATTTTCTGGAATATATACTGCAAGGATGCTTTATATATATTACAATTCAAGCTAATTTAAACAAAGGGTGTAGAATTTAGTAAGCAAAGACCCTAAATTGCAAACCAACAAACGTTTATTTTTAAGTATACTTTAAATTAGCTTGAATTTCAATAAGGATAATATCATTGCAGTATACATTTAAGAGAATTTTTTTTGAATGGGCTGCAAAATTCAAGCTTTTCTTTATTTAAAGAAGGAGTGTGGCAAAACGAATATAACTATGGACATTTAAAATATTTTGTATATTGTATTATATATACAATTCTCTAAAGATAAAATTATTTAAATGCAGTTCACATTAAAAAATATGTAATTTATTGAAACTTTGTTTTTTATTAGGTATAAAAGTTATTTTATCTCAAAGTCTACAAATAACATTTACATAATATAAACAACTAATATAAAAATTTAATGACTCATAAAATTCTTATTCTTTATTATTGTATTGGCAATCAGCTAAATATATATATATTGAACGTTCTAATTAGTCATACACAGGAGTGTAGAAATAAATGTTTTCATTTTAAAATAAAAGAACACCATGTTAAAACTGTGATTTAAAAATAAAGTGGCAATCTAAATTAAATTTTTGTTTTAGTCTTTAATTTTAAATTAATTTTTGTTCCTTACTGAAGCAGTTTAAAAACTGAAATGAAATAGAATATACATTTTTTGCTTCCTTCTAAATTTGATTATGAAGAACAATTATTAGGCTTTATAGATTTTATTTCCTTTTAAAAATGAACTTTTGTTAAGCTATTATTTGTACAGAAAGATTTACATCTTAACATAAAATAAAAATTATTAAAAAAAAAAGAATTATATTTTTCTTTAAAAAATTAAATGCATATATAAAAAAATATTTACAGCAATGCTTTTCTTCTTCACCATGGAGACAATCAGGAATGCCGTCACACACCTGCGTCTGATTGATGCATAATCCACCACCACAAATAAATTGTCCTTCTTGACACCAATCTGAAATAATAATTACATACATAAAGTAGTGATAAACAAAATAAAATAAAAATTACGACGTCTAAACAAGCTTGTAATAAAAAATATAACAGTGCATTGATATAATTTGGAATTAATTTTTATATTTGAAATGCATTTAGTGTAAACTGTTAACAAATAGAAAAAGAAAATAACTTTAAGCTGTTGAGAAGAGATATTACATAAAAATAAAACCGTTGATATATAAAATATTCAAAATATCCATTCATTTGAATGAAAAAATGTTAAAATGTATAAAAAAGGCAGTTGAATGAGATATATTTTAAAAGTAGAATAATAATAAGATATGACAACAAAAAGAATATATAGAAAAACACTAATCTTATGAAAAAAAAGTTAAATGTTTGAAGAAAAAAAGAATTATATAGAAAAAATTTGGGAAAAGATGTAGAAAAATAAATACAAATAAAAGCCGATTATTTTATTTTAATATTTATAACAGCCTATTGTAAAAGTATTTTCTAAAGTTGCTTTAATTGAAACACACAGGCGTTTTATATATCTGTGTCTATATATGTAATATATAGGGTATATAAGGACAGATCTTCACACGACCCACCACTCTTCACACTATCTCATAACACTGATACACTTGAACACATATATGTTGAAAAGATAAATAATCACCAATATAAGTATTTCATGCTAAACCAGCAATCATCAGTTGGTCCAAAGTTGCTTTGAAAAAGTTCTAGATCAGAGGTCTACAAACTTACATAGTAGAAGCCCCCACCCCATTTACAGCTAACTAAATGCTATTTTTCTAATGTAAATAAAAAATATCTCAATGCTCCAGGAATATAGCAATCTAATCACACACACACACACATATATATATATATACACACACATGATGCTCCAAAAATCACCATATATAAGGGAAATGGTAAATTAAAGCTAAATGTATCTTTATTTACAAAATATTTATTATAAAATTTTACAAAATATTTTATACATTAGCAAAATCTTCTATTTTCACAATTTTTATTCCATTTAGCATAAGCTTCAGTAATCAATACATATCAGATGACAATGCTTAATAGATCCATAAACGGTACTGATTTATCTAAATATTCTCAGACTAGTTTCTAGATTATGGCTTTCATCAGGGAAGAGATATTTGGATTTTTTTTAAATAGTGCACTTGGACTTTTGAATCGAATGCAACTTTGTTCTAGGAGCCATTTTGTCTTTTTATTATACTATAAAGCTACCATCTTAAACCAGTTCAGTTTCTAAATATTATGATGGCCTTAGTTTTTTTTTTTATAAACTTAGACACATATTTATTATTTGTCCAGAATACTATTATACTATTAACATAATAACTCTCATATTCATTGTGAATCATTGCATGATTTTTTCAGAAAAAGTATGGTAGTTCCTTTACTTTAGAGTCCTGTTTTGCTGTTATCTTAACTTTTATTAGCATATGATTTTTTTAATAATTGATTTTTTAAGTGAAAAAAATCTGAATAGATCAATATTTTACAGAGTGTGAGCAAATATGAATCATCTTTATTGTTCTTGAAGAAAAAGGGTGTGTCTACTTTTTTGACCATGCTATTAAATTCATCATGTAACATCAACATCTCTCAAAAGTGACATGATGTTAGAAATTTTTTCAAATATGTTAATAATAATAAAGTAAATATCAGATTTTAGAGCGGAATTTGATAGACTTATCAAATCAACATTTATTTGTTCTCATTAACAACAAATTTTTAGAAAAGTAATTTATTATTTGAAAAAAGTTTTTTTTCACCATTATTGCTAGTGATATTTCATCTTCTGTTTGAATTTATAATTCAGTTTTTAATTTAAATATTTATAAAGATCAAATATGAATATTTACAATATTATTCATTTATAAAATTAAATCAAAAAGAAATAAAGTTAAATTTATTGAGTTTTGTATAAGATAATGATTTTATACAGAAATGAAAGATGAAGTATTTTCAAAAACTTCTACCAGGTGTAACAATAAAAAAAAATGTTAAAATTTGAAGAGGTTAAAACATTACAAAGTCAGCTATTCACTACATCAAAGTGATAAGAATGGAAGATTATGCTAATGGATAACAAGATGAAAGCAAAATTAAAATGACAACTAGCTAGTAAAATGATGTCTTAGTGGTATATTATCATTTCTGGACAAATAATAAAGCTGCTTAGGTTTATATAAAAACTAAGGTTATATAATATTTAAAAAGTGAACTGGTTTCAGATATATGTAATTATGCAAGCAAAAAATTTAAAAAAAAAAATCAATAAGTTTTTTGATTTGAACTAGTATCTTGATAGTATAACAAAAAGATAAAAAACAGCTGCTAGAGAAAAAGTGTACTACTTACAAAGATCCAGAGTGTTCTGATCAAAAACATACAAAAGTTTTTCACACCATAAGCTAGAAACTGCTCTGAAATTTTTTGGATAGATGAGAATTAGGTGCTAATTTAGTATTCACTCATGCCCATTTTGAATTATAAGAACTGCCCAAACCCAGGCTGCACATCCAAGCCATAAATGACATCGATCAATCTATATTAAAAGAAGACAGTCTAATTGAAATTTTCTTATCAAGTACCACACTTTATATACTCTCTCACACACCTTAAACATTTGTTTTTGAATGCCTTGTGTTCAACTATTTATACAATTAACTTTAATATTAACAAAAAATAATAAAAATCTAACTTAAAGAATTCACCATTTTGGTGCTGATTTAGTATGCGTTCATGGCCACTTCGATTAGACTGTCTTCTTTTAATATAAATTGATCGATGTCACTTATGGCTCGGATGTGTCAGCCTGGGTTTGGGGCAGTTCCTATAATTTAAAATGCCATGAACACATATTAAATCAGCACCAATTAAAAATTTAAGTTATATTTTTATTATTTTTTGTTAATATTAAAGTTAATTTTAGAAATAGTTGAACACAAGGCATTCAAAAATAAATGTTTAAGGTGTATGTATGAGTATGCAAAGTGGACAATGGATAATTTTATCATCATGTGGTTTCTATGAGATAATCATAATAATTTCAGACATCATTATATTTGCAATAAGGGTGGCTGTTTATCCTTAACATAAAAACATGTGGTACTTGATAAGAAAATTTCTATTAGACTGTCTTTTTTTAATATAGTTTTTAAAAATGACAATAATAGTAAAGTTATTAACCATGATAGTCAGCAAGATAAAGATAGTCCAGTGGGGCTTGTGAAGCCTCTGTTTCAGTTGCCTACATTATTGCTGAGTCTCTGTGACATAATATTAAAAAAACAAAAGCCTAAAATAAAAGCTTATCTAACAAAAAGAAAATTTATCTAATCTAAACTTCAGTATTGAAGAAGTTACATTTTAAAGATATCCAGTAGGGAGAATGTTACTGCTTGGACCAATTAATAAGTTTATCAACATTTTCAAGAATTTTTAAATATTACATCCACCTGTAATTGTCTAAACAAGTTTCAGGAACAATAGACTTTTTATCTAGAATTTTTAAAATTTAATAAGAATGAAATTTCTTTTTGTAATCTTCACTTCCTTATTTTGTCACCAATTATCATCCTAGAAAACCACTGAAAAATCAGATTAAATTAAATAAAAAGAATTTGAAAATGAACTTTGAATTTATGATTTTATATTAAAAAAAATAAAGACATTATTTCCATTAATAATTATTGTATTATGAATTTTTGATATGCATTTTCTTTTTCTCTTAGATCTTCCCAAAAATCTTTCTTTTAAAATAGCAAAGATAATATTTAAAAATATTTTTTTTTGCTTTATATGCAATACATATTTGCAAACATCCCATATAATGTTTTTAATGTGAATGGCTATAATTATTAAGGGTTATATAATGGTTCTTAAAATTTATTATTGTTATAAATTTTAAATCATACAAATACATTGTTCCATGGTAGAAGGAATCGTGTTGATATTTGTGAGTCATTACGGATGCAAGTGCTAGAAGTCAGGCATAGGAAAATTTAGTTTGTTCCATAAATAATTTAAATAGTGGCTATTGTATACTTGGCATTGTCATATGAAGTGATATACATAATTTTTATTTGTATAAGAAATGAAAATTCATCTTATTACAAATGTGTTTTATCTGAGAGATGGAAATTTCTATTTTTGTGTAGCTATTTTATCTTTATGTAAGAGATGATAAAATTCCTCCTATTATATGATAAATGAGAATGTATAATAATACATTCACTTTACTTTTACCACTTATTAAATAAGCCACTACTTGCCATCCTAAGTTAGTTTGTTATAGAAGCTTCCTATATTATATTTTTTTATCAGCAGATAAGTTTGATGTATTATTAAAAAGAACTTTTACCTGTGAAATATGTATAGAACCTATATTCTAAATTAGTTATTTTATTAGAAAATAATTATAATATTCTTTTATATAACCTTGCTTAATATATTTTCTTTTCAGCTTTATGGATAACAGCACTGAATATAAATTGCACCATTTCACTGGATTTTTTAAAATTTTCTTTAAATGCTTTTAAAAGCTGTAGAAACCTCATAAATATTTCTGTTATTAATGATAATATAAAATCATTTAAATGTCAATAAAATGTATATAATTTTTTATTGAATTTGGTTTTCATGTATTTTTTCCATAAAATTGAGATGTATTATTAATTTATGGTCACATGTAATAGATTCGCTATGGCATTTTGATATTTACCCTGAGATATTAAATAGACATAAATTAATATCTTCTTTTGCTTAGCTATATTAAATTACTATTAGATATTATAACATCGTAATATAAAGAGAAAAAGAACGATGTTTACATGAAACAAAACTTTAGGATTATTTGTTTACTCATTCTAAATATATTTTGAGATCAATAAAATGCTTCTTTGATTTCAATGTATATTTCTTTGAAATCTGCACATATGTAATAAATAGTCTTAGATATAAATATGTTTTGTATCTTATAAGTATAGGTAGTCAGAAATGAGAGATTTATTATTATTGATCTATTATATATAATTACAGTTTAGGCTTATTCAGGTCATAAAAATATTAAATAAGAAAAGACAGTCTCACTTCCCATTATCTTTATATGTAAGGTCATAAATGGAATATTTAAGGACCCAGCTTCTGGCATAATTTACCATTACAGTTTTGGTGCCTAACATGGGATTTGATAAACATGTCTTAAAGTTATAATTTTATTTTTTCTTATTTTAGTGTGACCTGATAGGAAATTTAAATGGCCTTATGCTAATAATATTTTGTAATAATAATGCATTTGATTTGTGTATGATAATTATGTCAACTTTAATATAAGAGAAAAATATATTACATTTAATGAGGGAAAGATTACTTGGGGAAAATTTAATTCTTCAGAAATTAATAACTATTAAAGAAAGATCGAATTTTTGTGCTTTTGTTGGATGCTTTTCTTTTTAGGCAATAATGGAAGGTGTAGCTCCCTCTAGATTATTAACATATATTGGTAAGTATATTTTATATTGTAGAAATCCTTGAAATTAAAATAAAATATTTAGTCTGTTAAATAAAAAAAATGATGAAAAACAATTCTTTTTAAAAAATAACGAATTTATTTACTGTTACAACAATAAAAATATAAACAATTTAACAAACTTACATATTTACAGCCTCAATAAAATAAAATATATCCAACAATGTTTATTTAAAAAAAAGACATGCTAGTTAAGTTAAAAGCTGACAACCAGACATTAAGTGCTAAATTGGAAGATGGGAACCAGGCATTAAGTGCTAAATTGGACAGTAAGTTTAATGAGGCAAGAGCTGAAGCTAAAGTTGACAGCCAAGCATTCAGTACTAAGTTGGATGCTAAATTGAATGAAGTTGAAGCCATTGCATTCAGAGCTGAGTACAAGACATTCAGTCAAATGATAATATGTAATTTAGATGAAGATATAAATGAGATATGAATCATGGTCTCAAAGATAATCAATGATGGTTTTGATTGTGAGGAGACCCAAGATTAAAGACATAGTGATACACATTTTTCAGATAATGATATAGTTTATTTAGATAATGTTTACAAAATTAGTGGCACCTCTGTAAGAGCAAGGATCTTAGTAGCTCAGTGGTTTTACTACCATAAGATACATGATTATGAATATAGGAAATTTGATAATAAAGAGAAATTGAAGATATAAAATTACTACAGAAAATTAAGTTTTATAAAAAAATATATGAATGAGTTCTATTTTGAAGAATGTACCATGATGAGTGTAGGTTATATTAACAAGTGTTATTTATGAAATAGTCATAAAGATAGCAATTTCAATTTTTGTAGAAGAAATTATAATGATGCAGAAAATACATGGCTATTACATGGAATAGGTTGTCCTAAAAAGTTTATAAATAATGTGTATTTCTGTGATTTAAATATGAAAAACTTGTAGATAAATGCATGTGATTATAAAAAACTATTTGAACAGTGAAACATTATGGATAAGTTTATCTCTTGTCACTCCATGGCATGGTGAACATGAAGTGTTTAATTTATAATAGTGTAGATTTCAAAAATATAATATATCAAAAAACATTAAAATGTGTGAGTAGATATAGCTATAGTTGAGAATATGTGGCCCACAGTCGAGAAGATGATAGGGATTTTTTTGGCATAAAGAATATGTGTTTTTAAATGAATTAGGAAATAAATGTGTTGGTAAAAATGTGTGCCATTTATCTGATCTTTGTGATTTGCTTTATAAATATTCAGTAAGAATGAAATTTGAAATGGCAACCATTTTGTTGATAACCTTCATCCTTTTCAAAAATTACTTACTTATATTTAACATCATAGCTAATAGAAAGGGGTCTTATAATTCTGAAGGGCCAGTGCCTATTGCATCCTTCTGAAATAGATGGTAGTGTTGATTTGATTCATTATTCAATACAAGCTGGTTAAATTAAAATTTGCTGATACATAAGCTTAGTTAAAATGCAATGGCTATGTTTGTTAATGTGCAAACTGTTGTTATGGTCTAATTTATTGCATGCTGTTGTGAGAAATATAATTTTTCTTTATAAATCAGAAAGAATAGAGAAAATAGTATAACTAAGTTTAATATTTAAATATAACTTACTTGTTATGATGAGATGTTTTAATCCTGCAAATTAATATCCTTTTTTTGTTATTATTCATTTCATTGATTTAATACATTTTTTTCTTTTCATAAGAGGGGAGAAATGTAATAGTTAGTTCTCACTGCGAATTAAATAAAATACATTACCTTTAAAAGAATAATTTTTTTTCATTTTAATCGTATATAGTTGCAGTCAAAGTCTGACTTTAAAAATAGAGATCTGTTGTGTCTATTTGTTTCATGTGTAAAGTTGTTTTCATTTTAAACTGTTTATTTTTTTGAAAGTTGTTGAGATTAAAATCTTTTATTTGCATTTAAGTGAACAAGTTTTTTAAATAAAAAAGAATGATAGAAATAATATGGACAATTATTTTACTATTAATATTTGTAAAAAAATATTTGTGTGCTGATATGTATTTAAAAGAATAAAAGATATATATATAAGATTTAAATTTAATAAAGTTATAACTGAAATACAGGCTTATTATATACCTGTATCAATATATGCAATATATAGGGTATATGAGCACATAATTTTACACGACCCACCACTCATCACTCTATATCATATCACCGATTCGCTTGAACACATATATGTCGAAAAGATAAATAATCACCAATATACATATTTCATGCTAAACCAGCAATCATCAGTTGGTCCAGATTATCATCTCTACACATATATTCAATAAGTTCTCAGATATATATTAAGATAGCCAATCTTCATACTTTAATGGACATGCTTCAAAACACTCCACACTAATTTTTCAACTGTCCAGCCAGTTGAAAATCTGATGATAGAATGTTCAAAGGCCACCCCGAGGCCGAGATTTTTGTCACACCCATGTTGACCTAAAGTCAATCTGACCCATTATATACAGAACATAATCCATTTAATACATAATCTGGACAAACTGATGATTGCTGGTTTAGCATGAAATATGTATATTGGTGAATATTTATCTTTTTGACATATATGTGTTCAAGTGTGATAGTGATATGAGATAGAGTTGTGGATCCTGTGAAAATCTGTGATCATATATCCTATGTATTAATAAAGGTATACCAAATTAATAATTTAAGTTATATTATTATTATTATTATTATTTTGTTAATAGTAAAGTTAATTTTAGAAATAGTTGAATACAAAGGTGTTCCAAGACAAATGTTAAAGATGCAAAATGGACAATGGAAAATTTTTGCATAAAATGGTTTCTAGGAGATAATCATTATAATTTCAGACTGCATTATATTTGCAATAAGGGGGGCTATTGATTCTTAACAAAAAAACCTTCAATACTTGATAAAAAAAATTCTATTAAACTGTCTTCTTTTAATATAGTTTTAAAAATGACAATAATAGTAAAGTTATTAACCATAATAGGTGGCTAGATAAAGGTAGTCCGATGGGGCTTGTGAAGCCTGTGTTCCAGTTGCTTACATTACAGCCGAGTCTCTGCGACATAATATTAAAATAAAACAAAAGTCTAAAATAAAACAGAAGCTTATCTAACAAAAAGGAAATCTCTCTTTACTAAACCTCAGCATTGAAGAAGTTACATTTTAAAGATATCCAGAGGACAACATGTTATTGCATATGTCAATTAATAAGTTTATCAACATTTTCAAGATTTTGTAAATTTTAGGCCCACCTGTAATCATCTAAACAAGTTTCAAGAATAAGAAACCTTTTTAAAAACTTTTAACATTTAACAAGAACAAACTTTCTTTTGGTAAACTCCACTTTCTTATTTTGTCAACAATTATCAGTCGGGAATTCTGCTGAAAGATCAGATTAAATTAAATAGAAAGGATTTGAAAATGAACTTTCTTTTTTATTTAGGATTTTACATTTAAAAAAAAATAAAGACATTATTTCCATTAATAATAATTTTATTATGAATGGTTGCTATGCATTTTCTTTTTCTCTTAGACTTCCCAAAGGAATATTCTTTTAAAATAGGGAAGGTAATATTTAAAATTTTTTTTTTTTTGCTTTATATGTAATACATGCTTGCAAATATCCCATATAATGTTTTTGGTGTGAATGGTTTTACTCCTTAAGGATTATATAATGATTATTAAAGTTTATTATTGTTATACATTTTAAATAATATAAAAATACATTGTTGCAGAGTGAAAGAGATTATGTTAATATTTAATGAGTTGTTAGGGATACAAATGCTAGAAGAAAATTGGTAAAATTTGATTTGTTTCATGAATAATTTGAATAGTGGCTTTTCTATACTTGGTGTTGTCATATATAGTAATATGTATAATTTTTATTTGTATGAGAGATGATGAATTCTTCTTACTACAAACTTGTTTTATTTGAGAGATGTGAATTCCTCTTGCTGGGTAGTTATTTTATTTTTTATGTAAGATATGATAAAATTCCTATTATTGTATGTTAGATGAGAATGTACATGGATATATGTAGTAATATATTCAATTTACTTTTGCCACTTATTAAATAAGCCATTACTTGGGATCCTAAGTTAGTTTGTTTAGAAGCTTCCTATATTATATTTTATATCACTAGATAACTTCAATGCATTACTAAAAAGAACTTTTACCTGTGAAATACACATTGAAACTGTATTATAAATTAGGTATTTAATATTAGCAAATAATTGTAATATTTTTTTATATTAAGATTTTTTTTTTTTTAGCTTATAGACAACAGTGCTGAGTATAAATAGCACCATTTCATTATGTATTTTTTCTTTTTCTTTAATACTTTGACAAGCTGTAGTAATCTTATAAATATGTTTGTTATTAAAGATAGTACGAAATCACTTAAATATCAATAAAATGTATATAATTTTTTATTAAATTTGGATTTTATGTATTTTCTTCATAAGGTCAATACATATTGTTGATTTATGGTCACACATATTAGATTAATTATGGCATTTTGATATTTACCCTGAGATATTAAATATGCATACACTAATGTCTTCTTTTGCTAGCAATATTAAATTACTATTAGATGTTATAACATTGTCATATAAAGAGGAAAGGAATGTTTACAATAAAATAAACTTTAGGATTATTTGTTTACTTATTCTAAATGTATTTGGTGATCAATAAAATGCCCCTTTGATTTCAATGTATATTTCTTTGAAATGCACACATATGTAATAGAAGGGTCTTAAATATAAATATCATTTATATTTTATAAGTTTAGCTACTCATAAGTGAGAGATTTATTATTATTGATTTATTACTTATAGTTAGACTTTAGGCTTATTCAGCTCATAGAAAATATTAAATAAGAAAAGACAACCTCACTTCCCATTATATTTATACATATGGTACAGTTTTGTACCCAAATATGTGGAATATTTGATGAGCCAGCTATTGGCATTATTTACCATTACAATATATATTACATAATCCTAGACATTGGGAGTAATGTTAAATGAATAAATAATTCATAATTATATTGTCAAGTCAATACTACATCAAAGAAGAAAATGGTTAGTGACTTTCTATCTATTCGTAGGAGTGTCTTGATTGTAAACTGTTGACATATTTATTGGTTTAAGTTTAAGCATGAGAGCTGTGATTATGTAATATACATATACTAGTAGCTATTGGCATTTTACATTTATCATATATATATATATTGAATTAAATATTTTCCATAAATTATTATTCTAATAAGGAACAGAAATAAAATTTTATTCATGTAAACAGAGATAACCTTTGCTTTTTATGTTGCCAGAAAACTACCGATAACCATTAATTGACAATATCCCTGAGGCTAAATAAGTTTTTTCCATTACCTATCAGTTTTTTTGTTGGAGTTTATGGTGGGATAGTTTCCGTGTAAATAATCTTCAAATATGTTTTAGCAGTGATGGTGTGAGAAAAATATCAATCATAACCACTAACACTTTTTAACTCTAGTGTTCACAAATAGCTTTGTTTACCTTAGGTTTAATTAGAAATACAAAGAGATCTTTGTTATTTTTAATCCATGTTGTTATATGGATTTAAGCCCAGAACCCTAGCACCAGGTTCAGAAGATCACAATTTATTAAACATCTTGGGAATAACATTTATTTCTACCAGAAAGTTGTATATGTTAGCTTTGATATTTTAATGAATTTATGATGTAAACAAATTATAGTATGAGAATAAATGAGCTTCAAATTTATTTTAGCACTCATGATGTTAGGGAAACTATCGATTCCCATTTTCTGAGGTTAAAGCATTTTTTTATTCTATTGTTCACATGCAGCCTTTTAATTTTAGGTTAAATTAGAAATAAAATGAGAACACTTTTATTTTTAATCCAAGTTGTTATATGGGTTTAAACTAAGAAATCCCTCTCAGTCTTGGTTCTTGTAAAATAGTCTTCTGGGTTTAAATCCATATAACAAATCAAATCTATGATAACAGATTCTATTTGTGAATAACAGAATAGAAAATAGTTTTGCCTCAGGAGCATCACTGATGATTAATAGTTTCCGTAGCAACATCACTGCTAAACACATTGAAACTAATTTACATGAATAGCTCCACATTTTAATTTATGTCATAAATCCATGAAATATTCAAATTCAACATTTACAACTCTCTGGGGGAAATAAAATTATGATCTTCTGAATACTAATGCTTTTTAAAATAATTTCTAGGTTTAAATCCATATCTTTTATTTCTAATTAAATCTATAATAAAGTTATTTGTAAATAATAGATTAAAAAATAGTTTAACATCAGGAACTGTTGGTCATAATTGATAATTTCCGTAGCAACACTTGCTATAACACATTTGAAAATAATTTACATGGAGATGATCTCAAATTTTATTTTTTTTTATATCATAAATCCATAATATTATATAATAGCTTTTTGAAAAGTTGTAAAAAAATCACTATTTATTAGGCTATTTTCAAATAGTTTATTTCAATTTATTGGAAAAAATTTAAATTTAATCTGTTATCTCTCATTATTAGCACTTTTAGTTTATTTACAAATATAGACAAACATAGTAAGGAGATATCATTTAGTACCTAATGATAATGTTACCATGGCAATTGTTTGCTGAAGTATTTGTTGATTTAATTTTAAAAATAAGGATTGTGATGATATAATTCACATATAATTGGTAGATTAGCTAAAGGTATACTATGACATATAAAACAAATATAATACCCATAGATAAACAATTACAATAATTAATAAGTATATTGATGATTATTTATCTTTTCAACATGTTTGTAATCAGGGGGGTCAGCAAAATAAGATGGCACTGAGAGTTGTGGGCCATGTGAAAGTCTGAGTTCGAATCCTGCATACTACATATATAAATGCAGATATTAAGCCTGTACAATGTATTAATAATTAATAAATAAAATTATAAAGTATTAATAATAATAAATAAATATTCCTAATCACAAATTATAAAATTATAGTACTGTCACTTCATTTTATAACCATTCCAATAATCACAAATATTTTATTACTAATTTATAGTTTTATTTTATATATATATATATATATATATATATATATATAAAATATATAATATATAAATATCCATTATAAAAAATATTATATTTTAAATTCTTTAGTAGCACTTTCAATTACATAGTAATCCTCATCAGCTTTAACTGAATTTCAAATTTTAATGTTATGTAAATTTCCATAAGCTGTGTATGGCCATATTTGCAAGTTTCCTGTTAATAACATTATCTTTATATTTATCTATTAAAATTGCCTCTTTAATTTTCCACTTTTTATGATTTCTCTCTTCCGTTAATATTTTTTCATTTCATTAATATCAAATGTAAACCTATAATTACAGTCTTTTCATGGTCAAAGATTACTGAAGCTGTATTAAATTGACTATTTACATTATTTTTAATCTGATTATATGATGATTGATATTTCCTTTAATCTTTTTCCCACAGAACATCTCCATTCACCGATATATAAATTTTTTACATCCACATGAAATTGGATAAATTATATTACTTCTTTGTTATTTGGGAATTATATCCTTAGAATTATTAATCAATTGATTAACTTTTGGAGGAACACAAAATGAAATATTATACTTTTCTTTAAATATATTCTTAATTAATTTAAATTGCATGTTATTTACAAATGACACAGATATTCATTTTTTATTATCTAAGGTAACATTGCAAGCCCTCTTCTTATTAGTAAATGAATTTACTGTACATAAAATTTGGTTTTTATCATAACCAACCTTTAAAAGTTCATTAGCAAAGAGTTCAATATTTAAAATTTTATCACTTTTATATTTACATAATTTATCATTGCGATGCAAAAACGATTTCAGACTTACCTTTAGAGATGCTATTGATTTAAATTATAAATTAATTTTTAAACCTATTTGAGAAAGAGGATATATTTATTTTAAATTATGTGTTCCAATGATACATAAAATGACAAGTCTGAAATCATTTTTGCATCACAATGATAAATTATGTAAATATAGGAGTGATGAAATTTTAAATATTGAGTTTTTTGCTAATGAACTTTTAAAGGTTGGTTATGATAAAAACCAAATTTTGTGTACAGTAAATTCATTTAATAATAAGAAGAGGGTTTGCAATGTTACCTTAGATAATAAAAAATAGATATCTATGCCATTTGTAAAAAAACATGCAATTTAAATTAATTAAGAATATATTTAAAGATAAATATAAAATTTCATTTTGTGTTCTTCCAAATGTTAATCAATTGATTAATAATTCTAAGGGTATAATTCCTAAATTGCAAAGAAGTAATATAATTTATCAAATTTCATGTGGATTTTAAAAAGTATATATTGGTGAATCGAGATGTTCTGTGGAAAAAAAAATTAAAGGAGCATTCAATGATTATATAATTGCATTAAAAATAATGTAAATATTCAATTTAATACAGCTTTAGTATTCTTTGACAATGAAAAGACTTGTAATTATAGGTTTACATTTCATATTAATGAAATAAAAATATTAATTGAAGAAAGAAATTATAAAAAGAAAAAAACTAAAGAGGCAATTTTAATAGATAAATATAAAGATAATGTTATTAATAGGCAAGTTGCATATACAGGCATACACAGCTTATGGAAATTTACATAACAATTAAAATTTGAAATTCAGTTAAAGCTGGTGAGGATTACTACATAATTGAAAGTGCTACTAAAGAATTTAAAATATAATATTTCTTTTACCATTAAATAGTTTATATATATATATATATATATATATATATATATATATATATATATATATATATATATATATAAAATCTTAAAAGTGAATATTTATAAATACAGTAATTAGATATATGTAAAGTATAACTTTAAAAAGTTTATCCACTTAGGAGTGCTTTTGACTATCCTCATAGTCTTTGTCAACTAACACAATGAAAGGCTAACCATCCCACAATTTCATGATCTTAACATTTGCTGCCTGTCTGTTATTTAAGTCTTGTTAGTATTTGTATATTAGCATAGCATCCTTTATTTTTTTTTGTTATTTTTTTCAATTTGCAATATTTTTACATTATTATAATTGAAGTTAAAACCATAAATACATGTCTTATTATGGTTGTAAAAATGGATGCTGAAACATTATTATTTAATTTGCAATTTTGTTTCATTTTCTGAATCATTTTTAATAACAACAAGTGCTCTTCAGTTCTTTTTTTTTAATGTGCATCTCAATTCCCCTATATATCCACTACCACACCTACATACCCATTTATAAATGATAGAATTTTTATTTATAAATGAGATTTTATCTTTTGAGTTGTTTATTAATTTGTTTAATATAGGATGTGCTTAAAATGCAATGCCACATATACCTTTATTAAATTTTTCTTATAAAATTTACTTGATCATTCGAAATATATGCTATTGACATCCATATTTTTTTTTATTAGCAGGAGAATCAATATTATTAATAATATTTTTATTCTTATATATCGAATTAAAATTTGTAACAACATTATAAATATGATTATAATTGTAGCCAACATTTAACAATTCATTTAAATACATTTCAATATTTTTCGTTTTATCCAATGAATATTTACAAAGACTATTATTTCTAAACAAGGACTTTTTAAAATTATACTTTATATATATCTAATTACTGTATTTATAGGTTAGGTATATTGATTTGATGAAATATAGACATTGAATTATATATATATAATATCACTAGCACCAATCATTACTTTTTAATTTCAGCAATACACTTTTGAGAAACAAACATAAATCTGAATAAAGTGGCACAGATAAAAAAATCACACCTGTTTTCACAAAGATGTAATGTATAGGCACACATATAAATCAGCACAGATTTTATTTTTGTGAATAACTAAGCATATATTCACTTACATTTACAAAACAAAATTATTAAATAGTCATTTTAAACTTTGAAACTCCTAAACACACATATATAAGAAATAAGGACCAGCACAAACTCAAATTCAGTTATAAAATATTATTTTCACCAAACGTTACTTTTTAATTTTAGCATTGTCTCTTGGGAAACAGACATGAGTTTGAATAAAGAACGTGTGCTGATTTATATTTGTTCTTCTCATTAAAATAGGTCTGAATTTCAGTATATATTACACCTCTGTGGCAAATAGGTAAGAAGTGCTCTTTTTACCTGTGCCACATTATCCAGATTTATGTTTATTTCACAGAAGAGTGTTGTCAAATTAAAAAGTAATATTTGATGATGGAGATATTTTATAATTGAATTTTAGGTAGGAATATGCAATTGGTTCTATTTCATATATATATATAAACAATCAAATAAATTCACATCTGAGTGATGAGAATTTTAGTAATTATTATGTCTGAATCACATTTTCTTTATATTTTAATTGTTTAAGAAATTATTATATTTTATATAATTACATTTAAACTGCTTTAATTAATTGTATATAGTAGTCCTCCTGCATGTACGACTTTTCTCTCATTGTTTCAGTAACTCATGGTCTCAAAAAATATTAAGTAAAATATTAAAAATTTGTATTCATACATTTTATGCTCATGCCAAACTCTAAGAGAACTATTACGATTTTACGCAGCCACCTATATTTATGCACACGCGCAATGTGAACTTAACCAGTGGACTTTTTTCAGTCTTTTTTTTTATTACTGTTTTTTTTATATATAATTGTATTATTGTATTTTTTGTTAACTATTTTTGATACTATTTTAATGTGTATATTTTAAATTAAAATATATCCTAAGTTTGCGTCTATATATTTGTTAATGATATAAGTTATAAGATTTGCTATCATCTATAGTTTCAGATATCTGCAAGATTTGGAATGAAATAAATAGCAGAAAGAGCTGGTGGGGTTGGGTTTATTGTATATATATAAAAAAATGTTAATAATTATTTAAAGAATTTAAAACAAAATTTACAAGTTTTGAAATACTTTGTGAATACATTTTTTTTTTATGATTCACCACTGAATTTAAAATGATTTTCATTCTGTTTTAATGCCTTTTTGATAATATATGAATTTTAATTCTATATATTTATTACTCATTTTAGAAAGAAAAATATGTAATTTTATCTTTTATTCGAAAGACGTTTATACATAATAATAATAATAGCATTGATATTTGACCTGTTACTTAAACTTGACGTGAAAAAAACTGTGGTGCAGAAATTTTATAATTTTAATAAAAAAAATATAAGCTTTCGTTTTTATTTCATCTACATTTTTTACAAATAAATAAAGTGAAATGTGAAGTTTGCTATTAGCAAATCCTTAAGAAAAGTATTTATAAGTTTGTTTAAGCTGCTTAAGTAATAGCTTTCGAAGGCAAAGTGATAAAGGTGAGTGAGTTTGACTTTAAATGTAAATTTTAAAACATCTTTTGCTCACGAGAGATATTGGTGATTTGAAACAAAAATATATATTTCAAAATATTAGTAAACTGTCAATAAATTATGTAGATATATATATACTGATTTTATTTATTTTCTGAGCATAAATACATATTAATAATTAAAATTAACTTCATATTAGAGTTTAATTACAAAATATTTTATTGCAATGTTATTAATCCCCCAGAATGATCTATCAACCATGATTTCAATACCATATTCATTGTTATAATGTTGGTATCCGTACACATCAATGTTAGATTTGTCCCCTTTTTTCTATCATTAATTTCTCCAAACATACGCGTTTTTATAATAAATGAATTGCCTTATAATAGGATCAAAATAGAATAATTTTAATTCAGTCATTTGTTTTTAAAATAAAACTTTAATAGCAATCTACTCAACAAGCTATTTTTCTTTTCTTTTTTGATATTTATGAAATTATCAAAAGTTGTCACCACTATTTTGGTTAAAAACATCGTTAATTTTTCAATATTCAATTGTAATATTTACAGAGACCATTGTAACAGCATAGCTTTGAACAATTCTGACATTCTTTCTAAAGATTTTTATTTTTATTTTAAGCAATAAACTTTATTAAACAAACATTCAAATATATACATGAAATATCTACAAATTAGTTTTAATTCACCTTATGCTTTACACCAAATTTACCGATCCTGTCCCCCCAAAGCACCACATTGCAAATATATAAGACTCTCATTGTTGAAATGTTAATATTGTTTTCCTGTTAAATCCTAGAGTTAGGTCTTACAAACCTTCTTGAAAGATCCTTTATTTTACCACTCTACATACTTTTACTGTCTTATTTCTCTTTGTGTGTGTCCTTTTACTCCCACATTTCGCAAACAGTCATAGCAGTCCCTCCCCATACCATTTCCATAATATTCTTTGGCCTGTATTTCAAACACCTAGAAAAATAGTTGTCCCAATCACTGTCAAGTTTCTTTAACCAATTAAACTTTTTGTTATCAAAGATTAACGAACACCGGATTGTCCATATAGTGTTCAATGCATGCATTATCGCCATTGCGTTATGAGGTTTGAATTTTATTACATTTTGCTTCAGTAGTATTTTAAGATTTATTATTGGGGTGTGGAAAACTCTGTATCTTAGCTTCACAAAAGCACTGCATTCTTCTAGTAAGTGTTGAAAGGTTTCACGTTTATTTTTACAAAATGAACAAGTTTCCTCTAAGCTCATTCCCAATCTTTTATTAATGTATGTTGTGTTCCTAAAGATATTACAATTTTAATGTGTGCATGTATACATAACAAATTATACAGTATTAGTGATATTTAATAATTGGAGTAATAAACTTTTAAGTGCTAGTTATACTCATGCACCATCTTCTAGTATCAAAGTAATTCATATTATTGATAAAATGAATCCATCTGCCATCCATAATGTGATATGGATAATAGATTGAATAATGACATTTACTAGAGTAAATACCATATCAGTGATATCCATTGCAAACTTATTATTAGAAGCATATTTCATTAATTGCAATAATAACGCTATCAATAAAAAAGAAGGGATACCTGCTTTGACATCTCAAAACGTTGGACTATCTAGCTCATTTGCAAACGCTTTGCATACTGCTTTGGTTCCTTGCCCTATTTCCTCATTCTGCACCTCACATTACCGCTATGAATATGAGGCAAATGGCCTTGAAAGCGCTTAGCGTATAGTAATTTTTGGAATCTGTATAGCTTCTCCTTCAAGTATTTCATACGCTTTTTAATTTGTATATTAAATTATCAAGGGAGAAGTTTAAAATCCTTAATATTTTACAAATATGAACTTTTATCAACAAAGGCTTACATTATGCCTTGGCATTTCAATCAAAACATTGGAACAGCGCCTAACATTTTTGTCTGAATGCAAGAAATTTAATATTGTTCCTAACTGTTGCAGAATAAAAATAGACAGCTCTATATATAACTGTGACAAAACTACTAAAGCACCTCTTGACTTTCATCATCTGGGGATGCAGTAATGCATTACGCAAAGAAAAAAAAAGATGGCTCACAATAACAGCAATTAGTACCCTCCCCCAATGAATTATCGATAAACTCAACTTTACAGAAATAAACCACCGCAAATGATTTGCTCTTAAAATCAAATTTTTAGCTTATAAACAAAACATAAATATTGACTTACAGAAAGCTTCATATGTTAATAGGACTGGCCTTACCCCCCATCCCCTGATAGGATAACAAAAGTTCTATCCCTTGGACCAAGATTCATAGGAGGCCAATGAAAACAATCCAAACTAGAACTTATCGCTGATGTCGAAGCAAATCTAATTAATAACCCGCACAGAGATAGCATCATAACGGATATATCTAAATCTATTAAACAAAAACAGTTATACATAAAAGATAATAGCTGGAAAAGTCACATCAAAATGACAAAACAGTTTCTAGATCGAAATAATTTAATTTGCCTTAAAGAAGACAAGGGCAACAGATTTGTGCTTTTATATTCTCAGGATTACAAGACAAAAATAAACGAACAAATTGCAAATCTACAACTCACTCCTGTCACACAATTCAACAATAAGCTTAATGGTTATAAATTTGTTTCTTCCATTCTCCATCCACATAAAAACGAAGGCATTTCAATTGCAGAATACTACCCAGTTTATCCCTCCTCCACTAAAGCTCCAAGAATATTTGCCAATATTAAACCGCTGCGTTTAATGATGGATTTTGGGGGAGTCCATTATTTTCAAACTGCGAAAATGGTTAATCAAATACTAATAGATAGCTTGGGCTTTGGAAATTATTCTATTCGTCTTTTCAATTTGTGGAAAAAATCAAAAAGGTCATGATCGAGAACAACTTCTACATGACTACCCTCAATGTCAAAGAATTATACCGATCAGTTGACAGAAAACAATCCATCCAAATCATCCTACAAGAACTAACCAACACACTCTCAACTGAACGCATTAATTTTATCATTACATTTTTGGCAAGAATGGACAAATACATCTATACCACATTTGAATGCAGTTGGTACAACATAAAAAGTGGATGGCCGATGGGTCTCCCACTCAGTGGAATTGTTACCAGCATCTTCCTTAATCACTATCAAAAACTAATCTTATCCAAATATCAAGCTGATTGCCCTCACACTATATACATGCGGTACATAGATGATATATTCATCTTAGCCAACCAACACATTACAAATAGTATCATACAAGATTTATCACAAAACACTAATCTAACTATCAATTCCACAACAGAAGACGCTTTCCAAAGTCTAAATTACCTCGACCTTCATCTAACATGGGAGGAGAGAACAATAAATTACTCAGTGATAATAAAGCCCTTTGAAATCAGAGGCTTTATACACCCACACTCCAATTCACTAAGCTCTCACAAATTTGCAGGCCTTCAAGCATTTTTATATAGAAATATGCAACTGTGCAAGTTTGAAGCTGATAGAAAGAATAATATACATCTATACACCAAAGACCTACTACAAGCAGGCTACAAACTCATCACTATTAACAATAAAATTAAACAATTTTATAAGAAAATCATAGATAATAAAAACGATACTAAAATTGCATATATCACTCTTCCACACATACCTAAAATCTCCTATCAATTAATTAAGGTTTTGTCCAATAAATTTAAAATTAGTTTTCATACACCCCCATGCACTAATCGTCTAATCAATAACTCTAAGGATAAAATCAAACCTTCTCAGACCCTCCATGTCGTTTACAGTATATCATGCCCACAACCTGGTTGCCAGGCCATTTATTTTGGGGAAACTGAAGCAGGCATAATCAACAGGACAGCACAACATAGATACACCTATAATAGAGCAAAGAAAAATAACAATAACTCATCAACATTCTTAGAACATTCCAAGCAGACAGGATATGTGTTTGAACCCTCCAACTCCAAAATAGTCAACATTGAGAAAAATGACATCAAGTGGAAAATCAGAGAAGCATATTTCATTAATTGCAATAATAATGCTATCAATAGAAGGGATATCTGCTTTGATATCTCCTAACTTGGACTATCTAGTTCATTTGCATACGCTTTGCATACTGCTTTGTTTCCTTGCCCTATTTCCTCATTCTGCACCTCACATTACTGCTATGAATATGGGGCAAATGGCCTCGAAAGTGCTTAGCGTATAGTAATTTTTGGAATCTGTATAGCTTCTCCTTCAAGTGTTTCATACGCTTTTTAATTTGTATATTAGTTCTATGTAATTGATATTTATGTATTTGGTATTTGGTTTATTGTTTACAAGGTTATTAAAATATGTAGAAATCAACTCTGTATTGGGAATTTAAAACTATCAAAACGTCACAAGATCACACATGCTGCTAATAAGAGTACCAAACTCTCCATACAGTAGTGCCACAAGGGTAAACTTTCCTGTATCCATTGATTACAAAGGCTTGCACTTGATGACATTACTGGATGGACAGTTTGGTACACTTATATTGTTAATTTAAATTACACCTTGATTTGAATATGTTGCAAAAACAATTTTTCTAAGTTGGCTGTTGCAGGAATAAAAATCATGGCAAAAAATATTTTTCATTTGCAACATAGCTTATTTTGATAGTAGAAGGTGACACATTTTTCTAGCTATGCCTAAACATTTATTATTTCAATTATATATATATATATATATATATATATATATATGAGTGTGTGGTTAGTTTTGCAATATATTTAAAAAAAATCAGAAGTGTACAAGCTAGTGTTGTAAAGTAGAAGTTGGAAATAAAACTAAAGATTAATGCTAAAGAAGGGCTAGGAAATATTCATGGCTTTTTACATAAAGAGACAATCAAAATTGATACTAATGAATTAGAAAGATTTATCAACTAGAAATACGTTGAATATTTAATTAATTAATTTATTTAATCATAAACAAATTTAATAAGAACATTTTATTCATATAATTAAAGTTAAATGGAGTATTTTTGGTAGAACTAACTTTATATTACAAAAAAAATGTATGTATGTTTCTGAAATAAAGATCTGTATTAAATGTAAATAGATCTGCAAGAGAGTCATTTAATAAAAATGTAATAAAGCAATTTTAGGCAATAGTCGTGACATATAAAAATACATATTTTTTAAGCCAATAAACATTATATGATCACCATTTCTGATGCTTTTTTATAACTGCTATTTAAACAGACAAAATTCACTATACTATTGACATTCACAGCAAGCTAGAGTAATCAATGAATGCCAGAAGGCTTGTGCATAAAATCCCCATCCAGTGTCTACTCATCCAATATCCCTAGTTCTTAGATCTTAGTATATATATATATTGATTACTGTATTTTACTGAGAATGTTTAGGTGGTTACTGGTTGGAACTTAATTATATATATATATATATATATATATATATATATATATATATATATATATGTTATGGTTATTGCCTAAAATTTTTTTATTACACTTTTATTAAATGACTAACTTGCAGATCTATTCACATTTAATACAGATCTTTTTTCAGAAACATAGACACATTTCTGTGTAATATAAAGTTAGTCTATCAAAAGCACCCCATTTCAGTGTAATTATATAAATAAAATGTATTTATTAAATTTGTTTATGATTAAATAAATTAATTAATAAACTATTCAAGGTTTTTATAGTTGACAAATCTTTCTAATTTATTAGTATCAATTTTGATTGTCTCTATATAAAAAGCCATGAATATTTTCTAACCCTTTTTTAATATTTATCTTTAGTCTTATTTCCAACTTCTATTTTACAACACCAACTTGTATACTTCTGTTTTTTTAAAAATATATTGCAAAACTGTCCACACACTCATATATATATATATATATATATATAAAATTTTGACTTTAGCAGTTAAATAAAATTTTGACTTTAGCAGTTAAAAAAACATCTATATGGCTGAGGTATGTTGATGATACCTTTGTTATTTGGCCTCATGGTAAGCATGCTCTTGATGACTTTTTTAATTTTTTAAACTCTCTTCACAACAATATTAAATTTACCATGGAAATAGAAAATAATAATCAATTACCTTTTTTAGATGTTTTGATTGAAAGAAGGGAAGATGGTTCTTTATCCCATGGTATATATAAAAAACCAACACACACTGGGAGATATCTGCATTTTTCCTCTCATCACCATCCTGCACAACTATTTTCAGTGGCAAAGACATTATTGGATAGAACAAAGAGACTTTCTGATGATAGCCATTTTCACCGGGACCTTTTTGCTACTAATAAAATGCTTCTTCACAATGGTTTTAATTACAAAATTATTAATAGGGCTTATACATATCAAAAGAAAAAAGATTTTGATACATCAAAAATTAAGACAATTTTGCCATATATTAAAGGAGTAACTGATAGAATTGGTAACATTTTAAAGAATAATAATATTCACACAATTTACACTACTTATAAAAAAATTAGTGAAATATTTCCTCTTCCTAAAGATAAAATTGCTTTGGAGTGTCATGGTGTGTATGAAATTCCATGTAGGGTCTGTCCACATACATATATAGGACAGACTAATCGTAGAATAAATATTAGAAAGGAAGAACACATTCTGGCAGTGAGAGAAAAATCCAATTCATTAGCTATTTATTCTCATATTAAATTATCAAATCGTGATATCAATTTTGAAAAAACAAATATTTTAGCAAAAATTGAACAATATGACCAGAGATTGCTAAGAGAAGCTATAGAGATTTTTAAAAGGCCCAAGAGCATAAATGAAAGGTGTGAGTTAAAGAAGATTAACAACATTTGGAAGAAATTATTGGAAGAGAAAATAAATTTTAAAACTTCTCAACCAATAGAATTTAAATATGAGGAGAAAGAAAACGATAAAAACGATTTTAAATCTCACATGCATTCTTATGATTTGAGAAAGAGGACGCTCTGAGGAAGGTACTTGATATTGTACTGAAACGTCAGCATTTAGCTTTTTCACTACACGGAATATCCCGCAAATAGTAATAATAATATGACATATATATATATACACACACACAATTGAAATAATAAATGTTTAGGCATAGCTAGAAAAATGTGTCATCTTCTACTATCAAAATAAGCTATGTTGCAAATGAAAAATATTTTTGCCACGATTTTTATTCCTGCAACAGCCAAATCAGAAGAATTGTCTTTGCAACATATTCAAATCAAGTTGTAATTTAAATTAACAATATAAGTGTACCAAACTGTTCATACAGTAATCTCATCAAGTGCAAGTCTTTGTAATCAATGGATACAGGAATGTTTACACTTAGTGGGACTACTGTATGGAGAGTTTGGTACTCTTGTTAACAGCATGTGTGTTCTTGTGACATTTTGATAGTTTTAAATTCATAATACATAGTTGATTTCTAGACTAGTTTCTGACGTGGTCTTCATCAGTGAGGAGCCTTGGATCTGAGAGCACTGCACCTAGATCTAGGATCTAATATCTAGAGATATTGGATGAGTAGGTACTACATGGGGATTTTATGCCCAATACTTCTGGAATCCATTGATTACTCTAGCTTGTTGTGAGTGGCAATATGTATAGTGACTTTTGCCTGTTTTAAAAAATACATATTAAAAGTAACAAGGAGGGATTAAAAGTAAAATATATAGGTGAGAGAACAAAGAGATATCACTGAAAACTTAACAGGTAGAAATGGAGAGTAGGTCTAAACATTTTTCTAAAAGAAATAATAATAGATGAAAAGCTGAAGTTTTCAATTGGACATCAAGAAAGATCTAGAAAAAAAAAACTACCAGGTGAGATAGACAAGATAAGAAAGATTTTCAGAATGAAGTAGAGACTAAAATCTATGACTGAAAATTTTAATAAATTTGGAAAGACTTCATCCTATAAATTAGCAATAGTTGAAAATAATGATAATAATATATACATAAAACTATTAAGTTAGTCATAATAGAATTAAAAAAAAAGAATGTTTTTATTAATATATATATATTATATAAAATATTTTAAATCATGACTATATATAATAAAAATATTGCTATTCTACTCAAGATTGAACATTTTTTAAATCAAAGATATATAGTTTAATGACATTCATCTATGGATTAGTAGCATTATGATTCATATGGAATTTACTAACTATGAGTAAAAATATTTGATAGTAAACAATTTCCTTTTTATATACAATTCGAGTTAGCCTTTATTATTGAACTAACAAACATTATACTTTTTACTGTTAAAATGAAATACACTTTGAGACATATATAATTTTTAGTATGTAAATATGCATACATTCTGTTTACATGAATATAATCTCTTTATTTTTATAATTTAGAAATCTATGAAAATATTTAATTTAACATATACAATTCTCCAGAAAAGATTAATTATTTATAGGATGTTAATGAAGATGCTAGTCTTTTACATTCTCATATGTATGAAAAATAATCTTTTGGATTTAAACCCATACAATATCTTGGATTTGAAGTAAAAAAGATCCATTTTACTTTATTACAAATCCAAAAACAAAAGAATTATTGTATATGCTATTGAAGAAAATTTGTTTAGCCTCAAGATTATCAATTATCTCTGTTTACATGGATATGATTTTTATATTTCTATTCTTTACTAATTTAAAAATTTTATGAAAATATTTGATTTAACATATACTACTATTTGAAAATTAGTTATTATTTGTAGGATTTTAAGGAAGTATACATCATTATACCTACAAAATGTTGGTTTCAGGGTTTAAATCCATATAACAATTTGGGTTTGAAGTAAAGGAGGATCTCTTTTACTTCACTACAAACCTAAAACAAAAGAGCCATTCTATAGATTAATGGAGAAAATTTGTTTAGCTTCAGAATTATCTTTTAATTAATGTTTCCCTGGAAACATTAAGATGTAAAGTTATTTCTGTTTACGTGGATATAATCTTTTTATTTCTATTCTTTATTAATTTAAAAATCCATAAAAATATTTAATTCAACATAAATACCTTGAATGTTTTTATGATTTTTTATAGTTTTAATCCTATTATAAAATGACTAATATATAAAAATCTTAATGGTTTAAATTAGTTACATGTTTTAAACAATTTTTGCCATTACACATTTCACAAGCAATTAGATTAACTTATTTAACATTACATCTTTTTTAATTATATGTAATGTGTAAAAAGTCAAAATATTACACATTTACACATGTAATACACACACACATATATATATATATATGTTGAATTAAATATTTTCATGGATTGTTATTATAACAAAGAATAGATATAAGATTATATCCATGTAAACAGAGATAACTTTTGCCTTTTGACGTTGCCAGGAAACTATCAAGTACTAAACAAATTTCCTCTAATAACATGTAATAGCACTTTTACTGGTTTTTTATTGGTTGTATTTATTGAAACATTTTATGTAGCCATATTTTTATTATTACTTAATCTATAATTAGATAGATTAAAAGTGTATGGAAAAATGTTTTTTGCTTTATAATTTAAAAAAAGTTTTTTTTTTTTTTTAAAAGAGAGTAAATTTTTTTATGTTTTTAATATATTAGAATGGTTTATTGTTAGGGAATTCACAAGAAAATTAAGAACAGAATTTGGTAGAACTAAACTCATGAACCATGAATTATGAGCTTCAAAATTTGACATTCTATCACTGCATTCAAAAAGACACACATCATTTTGATGATTTTGTATAAATTCAATATAGATTTTTTTTTAAAACATTAATGTTTCAATTCATAATTTCTAAATAACCTCTATTTTAAATTTTAAATGTTTAGTTTTTTTATCCTTGCAAAATTGATTTAAAAGATTTAGTTGATAAAAGTTATAGTTAAATATATTATATTGAGTGAGCACTTTAGTTATGAACTTTTTACAGTTTTTGTCCCATAATGCTTTTAGTGTTATGAGTTTTGACATTGGTAAATCTACAACCATTCATTTTACTACTATTATGGTGTTGCAGTAAATTTTATTGCTTTTCAATATTTTATCAAATGTGCATTTGCAGAAATTGTTCAAAACATGTAATTACTTTAAAACACCATGCTTTATGTACTTAGTCATTTTTTAATCAGATTAAAATATCTAATGTAAATCATAAAAAAAAATATTTAATGGATCTAATGTTATTGCATATGTTTATAGTATGTATAAAATAATTATTTTAATGAGCAAGTGAATACTTTTATGGCTTATCAAATATGTAATGCTAAAGATATAAACATATTTCATAAGAATTTTGAGAACAGGAAATGATATAACTGGTGTCATGAACTGTGGACTTTGAGATTAATAATACATTTGGATTTGTTTGTTTCATGAACTCATTTTTATCTGGAAAAAATAGATTAGCATTGATATGACAAAAAAGTGGGCATTATTTACAAGTTAATGATTCTAGGGAATTCTTATTTTTAAATTGACTTTTTACTTTAACAAAAAACTCCAACAAAAGAGCTATTATAGATTAATGAAAAAAATTATTTAGCCTCAGGAATTGTCAATTAGTAGTAATTGATAGTTTCTTAGCAATATCAAAAGCTAAAAGTTATCTCTGTTTACATGGATATAGTCTCATTCCTATTCTTTATTGTAATAACAGTCCATGGAAATATTTAACTCAATATATATATTGAAAATTCTGCAATCTACAAGTTTGACTTCATCTTCAACAATAAAAAGTATAAGATTCATAATCTCAGTAATAAAAATTAATTCAAGTTGTGCATAACATAACATGTTTATTATCAAGTATTTATGTTCATGAACTGCAAATTGTGAAAAGACCACAGTTCTATGTATTTAATTTTTTTTACAATATTGCATTCCATCTGCATCAAAATGCTGTGAATCCAAGATGAATGTGTCACTAATATATCTTTGATAAAAAGTGGCTGACATCATGAATATAATAAGAGTATTTTTAGTATTTTATACCATCTTAGAAAAATCTATAGAAAATTTTCATAAATTAAACCATTACCACGCAAAGACATTTTAGCTTTTTTCGGGGTAGATATAGCATAAAAATTACTACCTAAGTAATAGAGTTATCAGAATCTGTCTCTAAATGGTATTATAAAATTTTCATGTTGTTTACAAGATTTATGCTTAAGTGCTCTCTTTCTTTCATATCAATAAAAAAATCAAATTGAGAAGACATGTATTACTTAAGTACCTGTGCCAAATGTTTTTGATCCAGGAATTTCTAATCCTTAAGTTCATTGTGCCACCACTATGTCAACAACATAATGATGGATTTAAATTGTTTTATAAGTTACGCTAATTTACTAGTAAGTATAGAGGATTTGAACTCAGATTTTCAAGCACCCCTCAACTATCCAAACTATCTCATACAACTGATACACATGACCACACGCATGTAGAAAAGATTAATAATCACCAATAATCGTATTTCATGCTAAACCAGCATTCATCAGTTGGTCCAGATAAATCGTCTATACTTACAATTAAGCTCCCAGGTTTGTGAAGAGTGCCTGGTTTTCAAATATTTGCTAATTTACTAGCTGTTTTATTATTAATGGGGGAAAACCAAAATATAAAATTAAAACAGGTTTTAGAAAATGCGGAAAAGATTTCCATAAAATGATAGATTGTTTCAGATTATCACTTTACAGATGTCAAAATTCTCCATAAAAGTGAGCAATTGACGTTTTGATAAAGATGCACTCATTCTTCTAACAATTAATTTAGAAATTTTCTTTCACAAAACATTATTATTTTTGAAAAGTATGAATCGGCTTTTAACAAAATGTTTTTACTTAATTTATTTGTGTAAAGAATGTTTTTTTTTAATTATATTTTTTTTTAGAGATCTACAACTTGTTCCATTATGTTTAATCACAAAAAGATTTTTTCAGTCGTTACTTTTACAAAGCATTTCCCAAAATCTTTTTTAAATACACATACGCGCGCGCGTAAGCACATACGTATACATATTGCAATATCAAAAATCCTTGTTATTAGGCTGCCAAATATATAAGGGTTTAAAGATTTTAAATTCTTTATATATATATAATAAAGAATTATGATATCTATGCTTAAATTTAAATGGACAAAATCTGTCACCATAAAATGTCCTACCCATTTGTGAATGGTTATTAATGATAATGATAATATCTGACTTAAAATATGTATATACTTTAAAAAATTTTTTTTTTTTTTATTTATCAGTGCGATTTTCACTTTAGCTTAATTTTATTGCAACTATTCTTCAGTTCAGAAGCCAGAGCAACCTCTTTCAGTATAGATGCATTTTGGAATATCCACTCATCTTTAAAAGTGACAAAGACATACATAGTACATGCTGTAATTTAATTTCAAATACATATTTTAGATATACTTAGATTTAACTTCATTTATATGTTTTTAGATATATTTCAAATTTTTATTCCAATGCACAATTTTGAAATATATGACCAAAGAAATATTAAAAAGATAAATAATCTCCAGAATATGCATTCCATGCTGAATCAGCAGTCATCAGTTGGCTTAGATTACAGTCTCTTAGCCACATCTTTATCATTGTTTAGCATTACATTGACAACAATGTACAACAGTTTAATTACAAGTGTCAAATTTTCTGCACTCCATAACACTTCCACAAGCCAATTTATAAAAACATATTAATAATTGTTACTAAATATTTATTAAACTAAAGACCCTCCCTAGCATAAATACATATTTTAATTTTCACCTAATGAATAGTAAGTCTATAAACAGTGAGGATTGCCAAATTCCTCAACAAGCTTTGTGATAAATGCTTAGCCAGAGCCAGAACTTAAAATATCTCTGTCAGGAAACCTCTGACCATGGTTTCATGCTTTGGAACTCCTCAGAGAGGTACCAGGGTAGGTTTAGACACTAGATATTTTAAGTGCTGGCTCTGGCTAAGCATTTATCACAAAGCTTGTTGAGGAATTTGGCAATCTTCACTGTTTATAACTTACAAGCTTAAGAGATAGGGTCATGTGATCTATGACTCTTATTTTGCCTATTAATAATAAGTCTAGTATTGTAAAGATATCAACACTTGAGTTTCTTTCCCCATTCTGACAGTTTAATAACTTTTGCTTCACCATTTTCATGTACGATAGATTCTGCTTTTAACATCTCGAGACATAGATGTACAATTCATTGCTTTTAAGCTCTTGATTTTATCATTGCATCTTTCCCTCACCTCTATCCTATCGCAGTCATCCATCGGACCAGGAGTCATGGCAATCTTTCTCATTATTCCTTTTTCAAGACAGCTAAACATACATAGCACATGTATATAAGTTAATTTTTTTGATGTGATAATAAATTATGGTATCTAGGCAAAATGATTATCACGACCCAGTAATCAGAAACAATTTTGCATTGGTTATCATATCTGTATCACAAATAATGTAAAAGCTTAAAAACTTTAAAAGATTTATACATTAGAATAAAATTAAATAAATTATTTGCCCAGCATGGTGTTGAGATTGAGTGGCATAATCTGGAGGCTTATAGATCGTACAGTAGCTCTGACATTTTGACTGCTTGAACTTTTTGTGAAATCGAGAGGCAAAAAAGCCTTTGATTATTTACTTTATTTAATAAAATATTTAATCGTTAGACTGAAACCAATATATCATAGAAAAATTACTCAATAAATTTGTTGAATTGAAATGTACTTTACATTTACTTTTTAAGTGTAAAAACATTAGCATTTTACTAATTGTGTTATTAACAGCAGTTATCATTAATTAGTAATATAAATGATTCATCATTTTTGATTATGAATTTTTAAAATTGATTTTGTTTTCACTAATTATTAATTAAACTTCAATTATTGCTCAAATGATAATTTATTTAAATAATAAATTTAATTAAATTGTTTTATTATTAAATTATGAACAGAATATTAATTTGATAGCAATAATTTAAATAATTATTTTCTAATTTTTCCAATTCTTTATTGTTTCATCAACTTTATTTTTAACTTTATTTTAATTATTCATTTGTTTATTATTTATGTATTTATTGGGTGTAACCGAATAAAGATGAGAAGATAAAATTTTAAAATTACATTGTCTTTCAATATTCCTTTAATAAAAGAAATCATATTTCCAGATGCTAATTTGTATTATAAAATGGAGACGTTATTGTTATGTTTATAGTGAAAACATTTCTATATAAATTTATAATTTTTTTCAGCAGCTATTTGTAGCTAGAAAATAAAATTGGTATTATGTATATTGAGATGTTTGTCCCCTAAGTTTTCTACCCGAACACATGTTAAATAAGTAGTCAATATAGTAATATGACAAAATGATATCACATGACTATTCTTAATGGTAGATTTCCAATTGCTTGCCAGTATCTTAACTCAATTTATTCTATCACCTCAAGGTACAATAAATTTTGATGATCTCTTATATCATTAATATATATATGTAAATTAATTAATAAACGAGATCTCCATTATATAAATGAAGTTAACTTCACAGCCAAAGTGTACTGATGTGCAGCAACAAATAAGACCGGGTTGTCCAAGCTACCCAAAAGGAGGACTGTAAAAACAGTATTTTTGAGTGCTATGTATCAGTACACCTTGGCTGTGGATTTAACTTCATTTATATAATAAAGATCCTATTTACTGAATAATTTACATCTATATTGACCATTAAAATATTTTATATATATATATATATATATATATATATATATATATATATATATATATGCAGAAAGGAGTTTGCTATTAACTGAAAAGAGACCCTTTGATTCCTCTTGGAGGTCTTAAAGGAACCGAGCAGAGAAAAATCCTAATGTCCACTCCATACATTCTTGTCACTGCAGCTGTTATTACTATGTGATTATTCATATAGTATATGGATGGGCTGCTCACCAACATGCATTAGCTGGCATGGTGAGTTTATTGGCTTTTTACCTCTGAGTTTAAGATCAAGAAACACCATGGTCTTTTTTTTCAGTTGCCTGATAAAGCAGAATGAATGTACCTGTGAACCAGCAAGAATTGCTGTAGAAGAGAATAAAAGTCTCAAGAGTGTAAAACAACATTTTGATATTGATAGAAAATTTATATCTGCAATAAGAAAAAAAGATGGAATTATTACTAAAAAGAGAGATGACATCATAAAATGGGTAGAAGACTTTTATCAAGAATTATATAGTAATAAACTCCTATATCTGTTATATCTTCTGAATTGCTCAGAATTTTAAATGAAGAAGTGAGACATGTAATTAAATTTATGAAGAATGGAAAAGCTTCAGGTAATGATGGAATTATAATTGATATATTAAAAGAAGCAGGTGAAGAATTAGAATTTTTGTTAGCAAAGTTATATACCAAATGTCTAAATGATAAAGATATACCAGATGATTGGAAGAATGCAGTATTAATATTAATATTTAAAAAAGCTAATAAAGAAGATATTAAAAATTACAGACCTATCAGCCTTTTATCAGGTTTATACAAAATTTTTACCAAGATAATTACAACTCGTCTACAGAGAGCATTGGATTTACACCAACCAAGAGAACAAGCTGGTTTTAAAAGTGGCTTTAGTACAGTAGATCATATATTGAGAGAAGTTATAGAAAGGACAAATAAATATTAGTTGCAATTATGCTTTCGATTTGTAGATTATGAAAAGGCATTTGATTTTATAAATATTTCTTCAGTGATTAAAGCATTGGATCATCAAGGTATAGATCTAGGATATTGTCATATTTTAAAGAATATTTATAAAAATGTAACTGCAACAATTAGATTGCAAGAAGTATTTTGTGGATTAAAATGGGAAGCTAAAGGAGTGAAAGTAAATGGAGATTATTTAAATCATTTAGATTTTGCAGATGATGTAGTTGTTTTTACAAATAATGCTTTAGAGCTACAGGAAATGTTGCAGAAGTTATCAGATGAAAGTAGGAAAGTAGAACTAAAGATAAACGTTAAAAAGACTAAAGTAATGTTTAATGGATTTTCTCAAAATATAAAACTAAAGATTGGTTATGATGAGTTAGAAGAAGTTAATGGTTATAAATATCTTGGTTAGATTATTAATACAGATGGAAACATAATGGATGAAAATAATTGTAGAATTAAATTTGGTTGGAGTACTTTAGATAGAAATAACTTGATACTAAAAGGAAATATGCCTAGATGTTTGAAAAGGACAGTTTTTAATAAATGTGTTTTACCAATTCTTACTTATGGATCCAAGACTTGGACACTTAATAGAAGAGCAATACAGAGACTTCAGACCATTCAAATAAGTATGGAGAGATTTATGTTGGGAGTAACAAGAAGATAGTCAAAACAAAATATATGGGTAAGAGAACAAAGAGGTGTTACTTACCTCATTGAAAAAATTAAAAGATTGAAGTGGAGTTGGGCTGGACATATTGCGAGAAGAGATGATAATAGATTGACAACTGAAATTTTAAACTGAATTTCAAGAGATTGTAAAAGAGCCAGAAAGTGCCCACATGAGATGGATGAATGAAATAAAAAAGTATGCAGGGGTGATGTAGAGAAGACATGTTAGAGATCAGAGAAAATGGATTGAACTTGGAGACCTTCATCCTGCAGTGAATTGATAATGGTTGATGATGATGATGATTTATACAAAATTATATAGAAGAAAACTAATCATCCATGCATTATTAATTTGCACACATTCCTCCAATGATAAATGTTTAAACACATGGGCTGATCCCCACTACCTAAAGCTTATTATTTAATAAACCAACATTTATCAACCTAGCCAGAAGTGGAGTTTGATCTTATTGAATCCACATTTTAAAATATGTACTAATTCAAGAAAAAGCTTTAGGTATGGGTAGACAATCAAATCTTTTAAAACATTTAATGACTGGGGATAGCACGCCTATTTGTAGTGCATATGTGAAAGTTAGTTCCATTCCATATAATTTCATGTGTGTTTAAAAATCACTATGTTATTAATTATTACATTTGTATAAATTAATGTTCCTTATTACACATAAGTAAAAATTAGAAACTTTCTCTTGCCTGAGATATATAATTTGAATCAGTACAAATAATATACTGATTTAAAAATCTTGCTATTAATAAGATAAAGATCTATTCCTAGCCTAGTCAATAAAGGTTGCTTTATTTAAGAATAAACTTTAGGTATAAGTGAACCACCCATATTTTTAAAACATTTATTGATAGGGATGCCGAAGCCTATATTTATAACACATGTGTGAAGGTTAGTTTTCTTTTATATAATTTTATATGTGTTTAAAAATCACTATATTACTAATTATTACTTATATATATATTGTAATAGTACAAATGGGACAAGTTATGTATGCTACCTGAAAAACAGAGACTCTATTAAATGCAAATTAAGTCAAAGTTGATATCAAATTAAAATGGCTTTAATGAAAGATTTTGATAACCTGAATTTTTAATTCCCTAATCTATACCACCACAAGTTGAAGATACATGTGAAATAATAGGAATTCTAGCTTTGGTACCTATGATAAGATTTTGAAGATAATAGCCTGGCCTTTATTTGGACTGAAATATAGGTATAGAGGGTAATGATACTTGAATTATACACCAACTTATAATTGTTTATTTATATCCCTTAACTAGCTAAAGTAAATAAAGTTTATAACTTTAATAATGATAACAATAATAATTTATTTACATCAAGTAATGGTAATTCATAAATGAACTTGATAAACATCAGTGATTAAACTTAATATCTGATAGATATCTAGTGGATATAACTTATTATGATATTAAACAATAGACATAGGTTGAGAATCACAGGAAAATCTATGTTTACTTTCATTTGTTAAATATACAAAATTTTTAAGTCTTAGAACTTATTCAGAGTTAAAATTATGATAATATGAAACTTAAATAAATTATTTTAAATATAAAATTATTGTTTAATGGGTAATTTTGAATAATTATCATGATTTTCATTTGATTATAGGTACATCTAAAACCTCTATTCATAACTAAACACAAATATATTATATAATAAATAAATAATAGAACTTGAAATGAAATTAAAAGCTGATACGATGATAAGATACACAATGACCATACATGCATAAGCATTTTAAAATCTAAAGGATAGTGTATTCTCTCTCCTAGATTCCAAAAATAATGTCTTCTCCTAGATTGGTGAAAGGTTAAAATTCTTATACTGTTCAGGATTCCTTTCTAATAAATCATTACGTAATTTTGTTTATCAGTTTTAATTATTTTATCATAACTAAGTGCTCTAAACTAAAGTTTTTTAGCAACATATGTATATAATATATCGAGTGTTATCAAATACTTTTTCTGAGATGTTCGTGCAAGTTCATTGTTATATATTATTATTCCTGGGACAATAGTAATAATATATTAATAGTGCAACAGGATCCTTAGGTATTGAGGTGGGTATAATCATTACACAAATTTATTGACCAATTTTGGCAATATAAGTAAAATGACTCTATTATATGTATATTCTGTGACTGGAGTAATAAATGTTTGAGAAATTAAATTTTGATTTTTCTAAGACACAAAATATATAACAAATTTTATTGCTAACATTGTTTTGGTTTATCTTGACACTTTTATTGTCATTATACATGGAATCTTATATTTTATTTCCAATAAATACATTTGTATATATACAATTCAAATTTATTTGCATATATTTATAATTACCAGTAGAAGCTAATAAATCCTTTAGAGCAATGGTAGTCAACCTGGTCCCTACCACCCATTAGTGGCATTCCAGCCTTCATGGTAGGCAGCAGGGATTTTGTTCGATACTGAAGCATTTCTTTTTTTTAATTTAATTGACTTTTTAAAAAAATTTCATAGCCTTATTTAAGTCAAATAAATTTTTTACTTTGGGGAAATATATATATATATATATATATATATATATATATATTGTAGCCCTTAGGTTTGCTCAAGGCTCCATTAAATTTAGAATTAGCTATGTAAGACAATGTTTAATGAAAATTTTCCTCATAGGCTGTATATATTTTTTTAATAATAGACAAACTTGCTAACCAATGCTAGGTTTGAACCCAGATTTTTAGGGATTACATATGTTTTACTAGGCAATCTAAACATTTAGTTATAAAAGATTTCTAAATAAAAAATTATTATATTTAGTATTGATTCATTAGACAATTTAATAGCCAAAGATATAATTTATTAGATAAGCAATATTTATACATCACTTTAATAGTTGGAGATTGAAAAGAAGAGAGGGGTGTGTGTGATTTATAAAACTACTTTAGAGAATAAAAATAGATAGTCATAGTTTTACAATGACAGGTTAGAACTCAATAATTCATAAAATTAAATTGTAATAAATAATAATCAAGGATTGTGAGACATGTGTGTATGTATTTGATTGGGGTGTGGATTTTAATTGTAAGGTTCATGATTAAATAATTATCCTGTGTTATCTCATGGGAACTCCTTTAAAGAAGAAGTAATTTATTTTAATAGCTCATTCATAGCAGCCCAAAATTTCAATCAAGATTCTGGGTTTGAAGTTGTGTTGCTATACATTTTTTTAATTATTATTAAAGAAAAAGAAAAAAAAGGGGGGGAAGAGCCTTCTCTCATTTATTCTGAAAGGGAGTTTTCTTTCATTTGTTCTTTGAGGAGATTTCCACAAGCAGAAAATTGCTAAAGTAAATCACTAAACTAAATGTGATATCTGTGACATAGGAATTTAAGTTTAAAAATAATGGGAGGTCATCCATCGGAATGCAGACATGAATTTGGCAGGTGGTTGTTCAGGAGGGCATAAGTTTAAAATAACAAAAAAGGAAAAAGAAACAATAGGCAGTTAATCAAGGAAAACACTGACCAGTCATAAATGTTTTGGAATGTCAACTGTTCAAGGGAAGCCAGACAATATATGAGCTCCTCTTTTGTTAGGGTGCTGATTTCTCTTTTTGCTGGTCTCTTTTTTTGAAAGTGCATTTATCATTGGTTATAGAAAAGCCTTGTTGTAAAGTTAAATGAAATTTTTTTTTAAACGAAAAAAAAAGAGAGAAAAGAAATTGTTTGTTGTTAGTTATTCTGTCTGTCTCCTGAACAATAAACTTAGCCAAATTTAATGATATAAGTAGAAAAAAGACTCTCAAGTAAGTTTATATTGGGTGCACATTGTTCTCTCTGAAATTAATCAATGTCATGATTTGTCTTGCATTAATTTATCAGGAATAGACAAATGGTGAATTTTAAATTACAGAGAATCAAAAAATTGATTTTGACTTTGCATATAAAGCATCAAATCTGAACACTATAATCTCATATAAAAACATCAAATCTGAATACTAAGTGAACTGAAAAGTACACCAAGAAGTAGACTTATATATTCAAAAGTTAAAAGCAAGTTCTTTTTAGCTGTAAAGTGTAGTAATTCCCAGATTCCAAAATAGAGAAAATCTTATCCTCAGCATGAAAACTTTGGACATTTTGGCATAGGAATTGAACTTGTATAACAGTGACTATTTTCACATAAAGCTATGTGTGCACCCAATAAAACCAAAAAAGGAAAAAAGCGAAAAATGGAAACCAGAAACCGGAAGGACAATCCGCGAGGACAGTTTAAGTATATTTTTACTATTTGTTATTCATTTCGAACATTTAATCTAAAAAAAAAAAAGAAAGATTTTTTTTAATCATATATATCCATTTAAAGTTAACTCATGTTAAAATTTACTATTATTATTTTGGGGGTGCCTGTTTTAAATGCTTTTATTATTATTTTGGGGGTAGAGAAGTTAATATCAAATCATTTATATGTGCCTGTTTTAAATGCTTTTACATTTTTATTTATGAAGAGAGTGAAAAATATTATTGAGTGAAATGTTTTTGAATCGAATCAGGGATTACTATCAAATGCTTAGAGCTATTGATATGTTTTAGGATGGTTGTGTAAATGTTGGACTAAAACATCATCATTATGGTGTAAAAGTGCAGAAAGATAGTTTTTAAAAATTTAATACGCATTTCTTATAAATTATCATAAAATTAAAACTAGATACAAGCTAATTAAGGCTTGGAAAAATTGTTGTCTCATGTTCTGGTATACTATTTTGCAAGAGGAATGTAGATGTGAAAGTTTTACTTGTATAAATTGATGTTAGACCTGTATATATGTGGATGGACAAATATCCCCACCAAGCTAGTGAAGTCATAGTTTAGCTCGCTCACTAAGATATCTATTCCAAATTTATAAACAGTGGAAGAGTTTCCAACTTGGTTATTTTCTGCCCCATAAAGATGATTTCTTTATTGATGGCTAGAGGTTAATAGGTAAACCCAAGCCTCTCTGTATGACTAGCAATAAAATCCTAGCATACCTCAACCTTAATGAAAAGGTTTTCTCTTATTCAGCTCACTGCCTACCTCATATTAATGTTGATATTCCTTATGGGTGTATTAATATAGCTATTGCTAAGCATTACTTATAAATATAGGTTACAGGGTTGAAAACTCAATTTGATGTCAAGATGAGTGTGGGTAGTGTGTGTGAAATTGGTATACTTGAACATTATTTTGTTTATATATTTCAATTGATCAGTAAGAGCCAAAAATAATAATGTAAATGAATAGTAAATTTAGGAGTTAAATAAAACCCAAGGACATGGGAAGCAATGCGTATATAAAATTATCTAGCAAATATATCCACAGCCAGCTGAGAATTTCTGGTAATATTACTGAAATATTATTATTGTCATAAGAACACGAATATAGAGTGTATGCACGTGTGAGAATGATTGAGCTGTATACCGATTTCTTGACTTTTGACAGGTAACTAAAGGTAACTTAGTGAGAGAAGTCTACCATATATAAAATATCTCCATTGTAAAGCATAGGGTTAAGGCATCTTAGATTAAAAAAATTAAATAAAATTATTAAATTTTATTATTAGTGGGAGAGTTATCTTTTGAAACAGATCAGTAACTAAAAGCATTAAACACTGGGGGGGAGAAAGTTAATGTTCGCTATGTCTGAGATAAAAATAAGAGCAAAATATAATATAGGTGAAGGTAACTATTATCTTTATCTGTCTGTTATTGATTACTCCATGGCAATCGTAATTCCCTAATAATTAAAAATTAATATTTATATTTTAAAACCTCTTAAAATTATCTGTTGATTTAGGGATTTTTTTTTAATATCTTAATACGGTTGTAGAACAGGGGAAAGCCATGTGAATCATCAAGTTAATGTACATATTATGTTATTGAGTTATAATTTGTTAATAAAATTTATTTTGTATGAAATAAAAACTTGTGTACATCTCAATGTTTTGTGGGTTATTACAATCTAGACATCTCAAATCCAATCATACATCAATACATTGTTGTTTATGTTTGAATCATCATTTAGTAAATCGTATCACTGTAAAATTTCTTTAGATAATTAAATTTTCTAAGCTCGCAATACAAGATTACCAATACTCAATTCAGTATAGTTGAAATATAGATGATGAATAGGGATGGTTATTGAGTGATAGTGGATACAGTCGATGGGCATAAAATCTTTTCCCCATCCGTTGTAATCAAACACCTCTCTAGATGCACTTCTTTATAATTTTACTTTAATTATGTAAGTGTTTATAATATATTATTTCTAAAAGATTTAAGCTTAATTATTCGAGCTTTAATGTAATTGGACATTGGCTACATTAAAGACAGCCAATATCAACCTTGGAGGTGATCATGAAAGAGGTATTTATCACCAATAATCCATAGCGGCTTGTTCGACTTCCAGACCTTATTATTCTAAAACCCTGAGAATTTATCATAGGAGATAAACGAGCTAGCACAATGGAAAATTTAATAGTAAAAGAGATAGTAGTGCAATAGACCTATGAATATGAGGATGATGGAGTGATGGATCAGGAGGGTGGAGATGGACACAGAACTATTTGTAATTGGAACAAAATTTTAATTGTGACTTTAATGATAGTGAATGGGTAGTGTGGTGAGAATAGCCACAAATTTCCAAGAATATTAATCTTATTATTTTTAATGCATTTTCAGTGTTCTCTTAATCTATTAATTATTTATTAACCCATTTATTAGATATCATTATTGAAATTTATTAATAAGTTATTGAAATAAGATTTAGTCTCAATATTTTCATTAAAGTTGCAATTTGGCACCATGGCAAATAAAATTATGGATGTTCTATCCCATCGTCATCATCCCAATAGGCTTTAGAAATTATATTAGCTAGGAATGGGAGATATCCATCGATCCATCCGAATAAAATGTTACAATTGGCGCATAACATGGTTGTGCGACCATTAAAAGGGTTAAAATTGATTCCACAAGTGTCTGCCTGCCAGAATCAAAAAGTTACAATTGGTGCTGCAATGAAAGGGCCTGATAATAATCTGTGGATGAGGAAGCTATAAAGAGTAAGAGCAGATTAGTTTAAAGTTTTATAGATTTATTAAAAGGTTACATTTATAGATTTAATTAGAAAACTTTACAATATATATATATATATATATATATATTGTAAAGTTTTCTAATATAATATATATAGATATATATATATATATATATATATATATATTCTAGTTGGCTTGCATTTGTAGTGCAATTGATATCAAAGCTGTATATTGTTACCAAATAGACGAATAAGAATAAATGAGCTTAGCATTTTCAAAGGGTCCAGCCTTTATAATCATAGTTTGGCTGCTAATAAGATTAATGATATGCAAATTTATGCTGAATATGCTAGACATTCCATTTTTTCAATAAAGCATAGCATGTGTCTTTCCTGTTTATGGCAAGTTTGACTCTTGACTTTTCTCTTGAGGTCATGTTTCTCTTTGCACATGATTGTGGGGTTATGTGAAATACACTCATGGTGGCTTGTGTTCTGGTGCTGAAAGAAAACCGAATAGATGGAGGGTTGATTGAGAGCTCTATTTAATGAATATTTGTGTTGTGCCAATCTCATGGACAATACCCATATAATAGAGCTTTCAATCAACCCCCCCACTTATTCAGTTTTTTTCAGCACCAGAACCCAAGCCACCACAAGTGTATTCCAGATAACCCCACAATCACATGCAAAGACAGACATGACTTCAAGAAAAAAGTCAAGGAAGATCTCCAGTGACAAACATGCCACAAATAGGAAAGACACATGCTATACTTTATTGAGAAAATGGAATATCTAGCATAATCAGCATAAATTTGCATATCATTAATCTTATTAGCAGTCAAGCTATGATTATGGAAGCTGGACCCTTCAAAAGGGCTAAGCTCATTCATTCTAATTCATCTATTTGGTAACAATACACAGCTTTGAGGACAATTGCACTACACTGACACCAACTAGAATATATAGCATTATTTAAAAACATTTTCATTAGGTTTTCATAAAACCCCCTGTGACAATTTAAATTTCTGAAAATATACTTTTTGTATCTCCTGTGCATATGTTTAGCTCACATTATGTAAGTAAAACTATATGGAGCTATAGTGTGACCGCTAACAAAAGAGCCTTGTTCCATAACTCTCCCTCCCCCTAAACCTAATCCCTAATGTGTGAGAACATGCACAGATGATGATTTATGGTGGAGGCTTTTTTGTTTGTGGTTGCATCAGTCACTACACTGTTAGATTTGTGAGAGTAGCATGTGCCTACAGCTTCTAACAAAATATTATGAATATTGTGGGCCCATGTCTAAAAAAAAAATACACTCATGGCTATTTACTAGAGTATCTAAAGATGGATTACATAGAATCTATTGTAAATAAACAACACCCAATGTGTTTATTGTGCCATAAAACATCCGATGAGGCAATGAAGCCAAGTTGATTGCAAAAACATCTTGCTACAAAGCATCCAAATGATAAGGACAAGCCCATTGAATATTTTCAGAAAATATATAAAAAATTTCAAGATCGTTCAAAAATCGTTGCATCATTTAAGAAACAACATGCAGAGAATAAAGATGGATTAATTGCCTCATTGTATTTCACAATTAATTACAAAAAGTTTTAAAAGCTATAATATTGGAGAAACTGAAACTGTAACAATATCTTCTATAAAATAATTTATTTCAACAGTAATGCATCAAGATATATCTGAAATTTTAAAAACATTGCCCTTAAGTGATAGCACAGTAAAGTGATGAATTGAAGAAATGGCAGTTAATGTAAAAAAAAACCTTATAAGTATTCTCTAAAACTCTTAATTTTCTATGCAATTGGATGACTCTACCATTGAAGATAATAATGCTTTATTGATGACATATGTATGTTATTTTGATGAAAACAATAAATTACGAGAAGAAATGCTATTCACAATAAGTCTCATTACAGATACAAAAGGATTATCTATATTTAATATTATGAAATCATACTTTACAAGAAATAATGAGCATCAGCAGTGGAGGCTGCTATCATGGATTTGTTGCTTATTTGAAGGAAGAAGTGTTAAATGTTTTATGTATTCATTGTGTGTTGCATAGACAACATCTTATAGGAAAACATCTAAGTATAAGTCTCCATTCATGATTAACTATAATAATCCGAGCCATAAAGAAGATCAAATTCAATGCAAAAAATGATAGAATGTTTTGACAGCTTTGCCAGGACAATAATGAAGATTTTAATACATTACTTTTGCACACAGAAGTTTGGTGTCTGTCAAAGGGCACATCTTTAGTTTGTTTTGTAGCATTATATGATAGTTTCATACAATTTTTTGAAAGTAATTATGAGAGCAATCTGAGTCAACAGTTAAAAACAGTAAAGAATGATGCCTTTTATTTGACAGATATTTTCAAGAGATTTAATGATGTTAATTTGCAGCTTCAAGGAGTTAGTAAAACTCTTATAGGTTGCCAAAGTATTGTGTCATTATTTATTGACAAATTTGAACTACTTCTTTAGAATGTATTGAAGAAAGAATTTCATCAGTTTCCTGAATTATCATCTATAAAAGATGATGTAACACCAGAGGATATTGGCAAATTCAGTAGCCACCTCAATGAACTTAAATTGGACATGGAAAAACAATTTGAAGATATTTTGATATTGCAGGTGTACGACTAAATGAAAAATCATTTCACCACAAATATTGAAGAGGCTGCTACAACTTGCCAAGACTGTTAGAAATTAAATATGATGAAGAAAGTAAACATAAATTCAATAGTGATAGATAAGAAAACCTATGGCAAAATAAGAAAAATGTCTGTCATTTCCAAATATGTGAAAAATGATATTCCATTTATTGATACCCTTCCCTACCTCATATCTTGTGGAATCAGGCTTTAGGGCCATTAATTATATTATGGACAAAGAAAGAAACCACCTGAATATTTCCAAAAGAGGAGACCTTCATTTGTTTCTTACAAAAGTTGAGCCAGATATCCAGTATATAGTTTTGCAGCATCAACAAGGATCTCATTATTAATTTAATTAATTAAATGTAATTTCAACAGACTTCATGCTTCTATGTATACAAAGTATAAATAAAAAGATAGATTTAACTACAGTAAGTTGTTTTATAAAGATTTATTCTGCCAAACATAGTGAAAGGCCAACATAAAGTATTTGGTAAGTAATTATTATAATATGCTGTAGCTTGCTGTACCTCTGCTTTATAAATTTTATAAAGCTACTTCCCTACTTTATAAATCACCATTACTATGGAACCGGTGAGCGGTTAAAAAATTTTACTATTAACAGAAATACAAAAGTGGGTGGTGGGTATAAAAAAGTTGACTACCCCTGCTTTAGAGTATGATATTAATCGCAATTAGGTTTTTACTGAGTCTTAATTCAAATTTAAACTTGCCCTTTGAAGCAGATGTCATCTTTCCTTTTAGCTATTCACTTTAGGTTTCTCTTTAACAAATAAGTTCTTTCCATTGTTCTTTGTAATATAAATATATTTATCATTACAAACCCTTTTCTTTTAAATGTCTATATATAAAAAGAATACATTTTTTTAAAAGAATGAAAAAGATCTTTTTCTTTTAATGACCTGCTTGTTGTTTCTTTTATTTTTTAGTGATCAAAAGTTCACTGATGTTATATATGATTCGTGTGAGACATTGTTTTATAAAAATTTGCTAAGTAACTATTGTTATAATTAAATTCAATTTAATATCATTTATAAGTACATACATACCTAAACACATTCATACACATATAAGTATAATGTGTTATATATTTATTAAGTCTTATAAAATATGTATGTGTAAAATATGTTTTTATTAAATAAATTTGAATTATGATTCTACTCTTGAAATTAAAATATATTAATTTCTATTGCAGAGAAACTTATTTCTTTTAAAATTAAGTGATGTTTTGGAAATAAAAATATTAAATAAATAACCTATGTTTTTTAAGACGATATAAATCATACTAAATTATTATTATATTCTATATTTATATGTACAACTATTAAAAAAAATATCATCATATGGCAGGATGGAGAAAAAAAAAAAAAAAACAAGACTTAAATTTTTAAAACTATTTAAATTTTTTTAAAAAAAATACCCTAGGGGGGGGGAACATGAATAATATATATATATATATATATAATCTTTAACTTTGGCAGAAGCTAAATGTTAAATCAAATTTTGTGCCAAGACATCTAAAAAAATTTTTTTTTATATAATTCAATTCTGTTATGAATAGATTTTTATTAATGCTTTATAATGCCACAATCTTGGCATAGAAAAGTTACTATAGCAGTTATAGATGGTACAGCTATAAAATAATTTTACAAAGCTCAAATTATAATAGATTTAACCCTTATATAGAAGTGGCTGATCCTAGACATATATGGCTTCCAGTAGGTTGAAAACCATCAGTTTTGACATTACTGTAGTGAATTTATGGTCACTTTAAAGCTTTAAAAAGTACCATTATTTTACAAGTAAAAAATCAATAATACTCAAATTTATGTTTTAACAATAGAAGAAGGTGGTCTTTCATAGCCTTTGATTGGTTGTTGCACATAGTGGTGAAAAGAGACCACTTGTCAATAATTTTTATTGCTCTAACTTCTTTGTTTTAATTTTGAAAATGAAAATGAAAGTTTTAGAGCATTTTAAAAGTATTTTTTGACATATTATAAATTATTTAGATAAAATATGTTGAAAATAAAATTATTTTAGAAAAATAGTTAAGATTTTAGTAAAAATTATTTACTTTTACACAATGTATAATTGAGAAAGAAATCAATTACATCCACAACACTTTGTAATAGGTTAAGAATGATCTTTTTAGGTTTTCCACTATGGAATATTTTTATAATTATAAATAGAAATTTATTTTTGAAAAAACGTTTGTTCACTTTCATAATCTGACAAATTATTAATATACTTTTTACAAACAAAATTAAAATGAATATAATATTAAAAGATAAATATATTTTTACTGCTGATTCTGTTATTGACCAATCAAAAGTTTAGAGTTTTACCTCACACAGTCAAACAAAATTTTTGACAACACAAAGATTAAGCTTAAATATGTGTTTAAGATGCTAAAGTTTTAAAATTTTAAATAGCTAGTAATTTAAGTGATAAATAATGAATTTAAAATGTTTTAAAAAGCTTGTTTTAATTTTAAGGTTAAGAAACCAGGTTCAAACCTTATATTTTCATTTGCTGGTATTTAAAATTAAAGCTATAATATTTTAATTCATTTTAATTTTAACATATAATATTCTAGTTTAATATTTTAGATTCATTTAATTAGAAAAAGTTTAATACGGCTATCAATTAAAATTACAATTTTTAAAAGTAATAGATACATGAATGTTGAACGAAGAAATAAATATATTTACTTAACATTATTTATTTTAAAATATTTTTAAAAGACAAGTAAAATTTATATTCTGAGATACATGTCTAGATTTAAAACAATAATAAATAATTTATATTAAATATTGACTGTAATATTTATTTTATTTAATGTAATGTAAATTTCAATTATATAATATTTTTTATTTTATCATTGTGTTTCTAACCTTTTGTTTCATTTTAATGTTTAAGTAATTATTTTTATTTGCAACCAGGATGTGTTTTTATTGTTTTTTTCCAATTGTGTAAAAAATTGATTTATATAAAATTTGAATATTACATAGATAGATTTTTGCTTGGCAACCTTCTCTAGTTATAAAAGGTGAAGTATTCAAATTGATTAGGAAATGTTAAAAGCTTCATAAAAGTTTTGTAAAATGATCACATGACTAGTAATATAAACAGGTAATATTGTCACCTGATCCAAGCTGTCAATCATTTTAATTTTATTTTTGTTTGTAGCGGTTGAATTTTAAAAACTCCAGTTAAAATTTTAAAGTATAATTTTCTTTAAATTTTATTATGTTTTAAGCTGAGTATGTTAGGCTGAATTAAAATTATCTACACACATTTGTCTGAACTGAAACACCAATGGAACTGAAATCTTTATAACTGTCAGCTTTAGTGGTAATCTTACTAAATTAATACAATGTTTATAATGTTATTTTAAAAAATTTCTATATTGAAAAACTGCAAAAGTTATTGTTATTGCCATTATAATGAGTCATAAACTAATGTCAATTTTGAAGTCTATTTGAATATCTGTGTTACAATTAAAGCTGTCAGAGAATATTTAACTTTCTTATTGATAAGAATATCACAGAAAGTATAATAACTTCTTGACATTTTATTTCAAATGTTTGTTGATGTCAAATATTATCCAAAATTTATTTATCTAAAGTTAAAGACTAATTCATTGGATAAGGACTATATTTTGATATGATGAATGTACTTATTAGACATTTTAAAAGAATTTATTTTTAAGTTTACAAAAGAAATAATTAAATTAATAATAATTTTATACTTCAATACAATAATTTATGTGTGCTAATTTAAATAAAAGACATTATATTGTTAACTTATGATAGCACAGATAAAATAATTGATTTACTAAGAATGTTTCATTTGCTCTTCTTGAAAAAAAAATCATTTCAAAGCAGGGGTAATAAAAAAAACTTGCAACAAATTATTAAATAAATATTATGTGAAACTTAAATTTTCACTTCATAAAATCAGAAAATAAATATATATACAAAATAACATTTTATTTAAATGAACTTAAATAATTTCTCTGCATTTAAATATTTATAAACATCTGCAATAATATTTAAAACCTGAAAATTATTTTTTTCTCCAAAAATTGCTATAGAGACTGCTGTGGTTTTAATCTATTTGAATTAAACATTTTTTCTTCTTCAAATATTTGATAATGTTGAATAAATATTATTTATCAGAAGTATTATAATATAAAATGTTATTATTATGAGTACAATTTAGAATAATTTGTATAATGGATTAAGTTAGAAACCTGAATGCAAATATTTGTAAACTATTTATTTCAACTTAATAAACATATATAATAATTTATATTAATGAATATTTTGTTAGAATGGCCATAAATTTATTCTTGCTAGCTGAATTATCTAAAATCTTACTAAGATATCCAAAAAAATGCATTCTATATTTCATAGTTATATTATAGACTTTAATATCACAATTATATTATATTATGAATATATTTGCTGTCCATATTGTTGCCAGCATTCCTCTTCATGTTCCAGTTCAATGGAGAATGATTTAAGTAGAAAGAATGTTTTTTAATTAATTTATTTAAAGATAAAAGTATTACATATATTTGAATTATCATTTTACATATTACGTTTTATTTATGTGCATATTATTTTCATATTGTATATGCTATATTTTGAAATATTATATATTAAAGTTCTCAGAATAGTACTTTATCATATTTGCATATTTAAATAGTACATGTTCCCATTTTTACATATGATTTATTTATGAAGATATATTGTTATGCTGTTAGCTGCATAAATAGATATATGTTTCTATTATTTATTTTATGACAATTTATTGCCTAATGTTAATAAAGTCATACTTTCCATTAATTATTGTTATTTATCATATTTCATATTTGTTAGCTATAGTATTTTCATTAGAGATAGTAGGTTTAGTCTCTCTCTATTTTAGGAGTGTTTTATATGCCAATATATGTAAGGATCATAGTGCTCTATCATTATTTTGCTGGTTTATTTTTTAAAAGAGCTGGCAATATTATCTCTTATTATTTATTGTCTTGTTATCATTTATATGCTCATAGCATATATTTTGGAGATTATAGCTTAGACTATTTTTAAGGCAATTCCTATTTAATGTTTTGTCCCTGATGCACATTCTTATTATTTTTCTTGACTAGTGACGAAGTCATAAATTCTTTATTATCTCTCAAAAGTAGATGAATTTCTGAACTATGCCTTCATATTTTTACTTTGCCTTACTTAATTATTTGAAGATGGATTTTGTTTGTAGTTTATAGTATGTTTAGTAAACCATGTGTAATATTTTACAATGGCCTTTTCTGTCAATTTTGTAAATGTATAAATCCGATATTTGAAATTTGCTAATAATGATGACAAAATATGATAAATGACTAATTTAAATTAAAAAAAATATTTAGGCATAAATAGACAATATACATGTCTTATCAATCCTTAATCATGAAATTGGTAAGCTATCATTATAGATTATGTTAAATAGTCATAAAAAGGACACTACTTATATGAAGATTATTATCACTGAATGAATGCATTGATAAATGAGAACTTTGTGATAATGAAACAATAGAAAGTTTATTTTAATCTGCTAGATTATTTATGTTTCATTTAATTGAATTTATTTTTATAAAACTTGATGTAAATTTTTAAATCTTTTTGTCATAATTTTAAAGAAGTAAAGTTGTGAAAGCCTTTGGCTATGTAGACTAAATATGGAATATTTGTAATTTTGTATTTGTTTTCTTGTAGAATGAATATTTATAGTTGTTATTTAAGAAATTTCTCATAGTTATTTGTTCACATCATTCCACATATCAAATGAAAATCATTTCATTTATCAATAAAATTCAAATGCTTATAAAATATTATAAATTATTTTTAAGGGTATTTGCTATTGAAGCTAATAAGAGTCACTTGATTGAATTATTTAAGCATTAGTAGAACATCTGAGAAATATGTATTTTGTTTAATAAAGAATTATAGTTTGATTTATTACTTTGGATTACTTTAACTAATATGACTTGCTTATTTCAAATTAAGGTATATGCTTATTTTAAAATCATTTTCATATTTGAAGATCATATTTATTATTTTATGATAAAATTTTAATTTTACAAGGACCTAATTTATAATTTATGTGTTTAAGTAGCTTTATTCTAAGATATTTAGGATGGCAGTATGGCTATTAAACCCCTTACCCATTCTTAATACCTGAGTGTTTCTTATCTCATTTTAAAACTAAGAGATCATGTTTTATGTTATTTAAGTTAGTAATAGAATTGTTATTTTCATAATTATGATAAGTCATTAGCTTAGGGAAAGTATACATTCTATTTATTTTCTTAACGAGGATTTCATTCAACGTTCCATAAATCTCAAGTGTCAAAAGAATTTATGAGATCAGATTTTCCTGAGATACCCTAATATAATTTCACAAACCATATTATTAAATTTATTTTGAGAGTGAAAAAATTACACTCAAAAGATAGATCTTAAATGGCATATATTTTCAAAGAACATTAAAAAATTTAATAAGAATTAAATAATGTTTTATCTGTTTAGAGCAATGAGATGCTTAGCCGATCTTTAGAAGATGCATAAAAAATGGTAGCTATAAGTAGAAATTTATGGAAAAAATAAATTTAAATATAACCTGAGGCATATGATCACATTATTAAGAAACTTTTATGTGTGTTAGAGTGAGTTGAGATTTCTACTCCTCTTGATTTATTAATAATGTTGCTTTGTATTTTACATAATATTTTATTATAAATGTTTCTTCTATATATCTTTTTACTGTAGCATATAGCAATTTGTATTGTTAACCCACTGAGTATAGCTATTACCCTACAATTTTAGCTTTCTACAACAGGCAGTGTTGTTGTTGCTTATTTTCTCTCTTTCTTTAGTTTACAGTTTGGCTTGCCCAATGTATTAGATCAATTGTTGAGAGTGTGAGAGTCATTATGGACTTTTGTAACTAATTATTGTCTCTCTGTCTTCATGTTTCACAGGGTACAATATATATATATTGATAAATTTTTTATGATTTTTGAAGCAGTAACAGGGTACAATATATATATATTGATAAATTTTTTATGATTTTTGAAGCAGTAATATTTGATGAAAAAAATCAATGAAACATTGCCACTTGTAAACTCATAAAATTTCTTCTTCTATAGTAAATGAAATTAACATTACTGTTAAATACTTATGTGATTTTTAATTTATTATATATATGTTCATGCATTTACACCAAGAGCTATTAGTATACTATTATTCTGCCATAATTCGTTATTAAAATTCAATAACATTATGAACATTTTTCAAATTCAGGAATTTTATCATCTTATCTAATCATTCACCGTTTGTAAAAATAATAATCTAACTTTTCTTAACTGAAGGATAGTATAAAAAGTAATAGGCTCAAAAAAAAAATTATAAGATGAGTAATGCATAAGTGCATATTTTAAAAATGATCCAGAATATGGGTAATATATTTGTAAATAAAAATTTGAATATTCAAAGAAATGAATGAATATATAAGATGAATAAAAAAAATTACAAAAAAAACCCCCGATAGCGTTTAAAAACCCTACCAATGAAATTAAGTATTAAAATTGAATTATTAAAGTTTATCATTTGCTGATGTTGAGAATTTATTCATATTAAGATATGCATATTTGTGTTTTTTAATTAAAGTAAATGAATATTTAATTTTGAAATTATATATGCAATTAAAAATACATTATTGAGTAAAAAATAAATGTATGACATATTTTTAATTAATATTAACATTTTCAACTAAATTATTTATAATTATTATATCAACAAGTATTATTATGAATCAAATTATAGTAGTATAAAAAACTAGAACTGAATTTATAATTTAATTCCAAAATAGCAAATGTTTTTAGTATACTTTAATGTTACTGTTATCTTTATGCGCTGTGTTTATTATTATGGTTTTTAAAAATGATTAATATTTACAATTAAGTTTGGAGTGTAGTCTCCATTGATTTTTAAAATCATTTAAGCCTGCTTGTTGCCTTATTCATAAATATAAAATTATTTGGTTAAACTCACCTAACCTAGAGGTATAGATATTTAAAACAACAGGGATTCTACCTTTTTTATTTTTCTATTCCTCTTAATGCTGTGTACTATCACATCTTGTTCAACATATAAATATATAGTGTTACAATATGTAAAACATGATATTCTTCTCTTGGAGGGTTGTTGATGTAAATAATTAACCTTGCCTTTAACCTCATGGCTTAATAATTTATGCAATATCATTTTTTATGCATTGTTATTATTTAGAGAATAATTATGATTATTTTCAGCTAGAAAATCAAATATTAAATTAATATTGACATATAATTCATATTAATAGAAAATTGATATCTTAACTTCTAGAGCAGAGATATTATTTTTTATTAAAATCCTGCAAATATTCAAATTATAAATGCAGTATATAATTTTTAATTTATTACTTTAGATTATATAAGAGTTGTAGACTAGACATTAATACTTTATATAAATGAAAGTTGGAAGTATAATAACTTTCTAAATGTTTTCACAACTGAATATATCACTTCTGTAAAGAGCTGTAAAAAACAATTAGATCATTTTCATATGCTTTAAATGCAAATAATAATTTTAACAGAATTTCTCTGTATATTTTATAAATAGATTTCAACTATGATGCCATTAAATAAATAAAAATTAAAAATAAATATTGCAAACTGTACTCATATTATCTAGTAATAGTATTTTTTTGAATCTCTTTAAATAAAAGATTTGGGAATTGCAGCAGCTTTTTCTGCATAAGACATTGGTTTCATGGTTAATTGGACATTATTGGGATTAGAGATATCTTCCTGTGAAGATCTATCTCTAGAAGTCTTATTAAGATTAGTTTCATTATAAGAAAATTCAGTATTACAATCTTTCCAATGTTTTCAAAAATAAGACCAGACTCCAGAAAATTTTTTTAAGGTAGGCAGTCCAAATATCCTGACTCAGAATTTAAAACAGGGAAATTCTGAACTTAAAACTCTGTTAAAATAATTCTGGGTGCATGGCAAGTTTTCATGAGGATTGATGTTGTCAATGTTAGTGTCAGATTTCATATTAGAACATGTGGATCTGAGGGTGTAACACTTTTGTTTTGCAAGAGGTTTAGATCTGGATGTTGTTGGAGTACTTATAGTTGAATAGTCTAACATTATGGGCTTTTAAATAGCTTCTAGATCAGCAATTTTGATTTTTTTTGTAATTTTAATTTTTGCTATTACTGCTTTGGCAATTTTATATTGCTAAATCTATTATTATATGGTATATCTGAACTTATTTCAGTCCCATATGGCTATTTAAGTTAGATAGCAGATTGGAAGACATACAGCTGTCTGAAAATGTCAGATTTTCTATTTAATAGTTATTCATTGGATAAAGTGCTGGGCTTGTCCTGGTATTTTTAATCTAATGCTTGCATAGCCTGGCACCACACTGATGATGCCAGTAGCAGAAAACAGTCTGGGGTTGCGGATATTCTGCAAAGCTTGTTAAGAGCTTATTTTGCAAGCTCTATATATAACATTTGTAAATTCAAGCTTATTAAATGAGGTCATGTGACATCTGACTTGATTTTTTTTTTTGTAATAAATGAATAGTTTTATCTACCAATTGTTAACTGCATTTCAAGTTCCACTGTCTATTTATTTAATATAAATGAATTTAGTTATGAGTAAGTGTTTTAGATGCACATATAATCAAAGGAATATCACAATAATTAGGCAAAATTGCCATTAAACCATAGCATCATATTTAAAGTAATTTATTTAGAATTCAAATTATCTGTCATTTCAAATATGAATAAGTTTTAAGACTTAATAAACTTTGTATATTTAACAAGTGAAAATAAATACAATTTTCTTCTGATTCACAACCTATGTCTTTCATTCAACATCATAATTAGTTTTACTCATTAAGCATCATATATTAGATTTTACTCATTAAGCATCATATATTAGATTTTCTACTTATGTTTTTATGAAGTGTATGTATGAATTATTATTATTTAATATAAATAATTATTAGTATCACTATTTGGTTAAAGTTATAAATTTAATTTATTTTAGTTAGTCAATAGATATAAACAAACAACTATATGTAAGTGTATAATTCAAATAGTATTACTCTTTATACACATATTTCAGTTCAAATAATAGCTATAATATTATAAAATTTTATCATATATATATATATACTAGAATTTTTATCCACTTTAAAAAACATTTTATTTTTTTTTCAATTATGTTTATTCAATTTTGTTTTACTTATTTTTTATTATCTCTTTTGTCTCTTTCCCATTTCCATAGTGAATATTTATTTATGACTATTAATTTGGCAATGATAATGATATATACAAAGTAAATAGATGAATTATACAAAAAATACTTTAGAAGAATGCTAATAATCAAAAGGTTAAAATATACACAGGTGGATCTATTTATTTGACAAAAAAGCGATTTGTGATTTACAAATATATATATTTTTTGTATCATGAACTATTTATATCTATTTTAATTATTTCTGTTATTTTTAAAATGTTAAAGTAAAATAAAATAATGGCATACATGTGATTTCATACGGTAATATAAAGCTGAAAATGCCATAGTGATCAATAATGCATAAAAAGGGAAAGAAGATACAAGATCATGCTTTTAGCTTGTTTCTTTGTTCCTGCTTTGTCTGAATAAAAAAATAACAAGCCTTACTCTCACTATATTCTTTTTTTATCCATCTAAAAATTAAAGGAACTCTATTTGAACTAAATGTGGATCAAAGAATAATAAGTAGGGAAGACTGGCTCACTGAGATTTGAATTCCTCTTGGCCTACACCCCCAGCTTCCACACAAAAATGGGTGGAGAAATCACTGACAAGAATACATTTGAAAGAAGAGAAATTGTCTTAAATGACTAGCAAGTACTACCCAAAAAATGGAAATAAAATTTCAATGGTAGAAGCAATTCAATAATTCCATTACTTCTATCAGTTTATCTCAGCATGATGTGCAAAAAGGATATTTCAGAAATCAAGTTCAGATATTCAAAACTTATGTGTTCATCAACAGAATATTATCTGCCATGTTAATAGAATCAAAATGAGGTCAAACATAAATTCTTCAAATAATTGTCTATTTTATTAATAATATATATTGTAAATATCGATAAGTCTATTCCATTACAATATATATATATATATATATATATATATATAAAGAGTCAGTCAGATACAATTAAGGTTTAAAAAGGGATTGAAGTGTATACACATATGTTATTTTGTCATTTCTTTCTTTAGTATATCATGAAAGATTGGAGCAAAGTCAGACATTTCACTATTTATTTTATTTAAAAAATAAAAATATGGTATATATTTAAAAACAAGTATATTGTCTATACTGAACTTAACTTAATTAGAAGAGACTTGAACTCAGACTTTCAAGCTCTCTACAACTATCCACTCCATATCTATGCTTCATGTCAATTTATATCTAAATTCTTTTAAACATTGTTAGAGCAAAATTTTAAATTTTATTTTTAAAAAAAAATTATAAAAAGCTAATAAAAATTAAATTTTATAATATTAAATTTAATAAGGCATGTGTATGTGTGTGCAAAAAGAATTCACTGAGATTTTAGAAAATTTTGAAAAACATAATTTAAATTCAGTTAATTAAAATTCCTGAATTTATTTTTATACAATATATGAAGGCCGATTAATTATGTGACATAAATACATTTATGTTTGTTATTAAAACATTATCTAATTAATAAAAAATAATATAACCAATTTGTATTATATATGTACAAGAATATTTTTTGTGAAAAATATTTGGCCTGGCAGTAAAAAGATGTTAATTGATGCTTAACTACTCCAAGGAATGCATATAGACAAAAGATATTTGGAATTTGAAAATTTTTACTAATTAATAAACAAGTATGGGATTAAATTAAAATTAAGCTGATCAGAATTATTATCAGCAAAAATATTTTTTTAATTAAAAATAATTCAAATGCCTTCTGTTGAAAGTTATATAAATACCTCAGCAAAAGTAAAAGCAGGGTTATTCTTCATAAAAAAATTCTTTAAGCTATTTGGGTGAGAGAAATTCTTCAAGTCTGTCAACAAAAGTTTTTAAGAAGTCATTAATTATTTGGTTGCTAGAAGCCACACAGAATGATGTATATATAGAAATTTGTGTCTGCTTTCCCATCATCATCTCTGGAGAGCATGTGTTTAAAATCCTATAGGCATTGGTGAATTGTTCCCAATCTAAAATCTGCTATCCCATGTACCCATGCCAATGTTCCTACACATAAATGTATTCAACCTACTGAACTACTGTTCTATAATTCCAGAAATAAGAAGCCTCCCAGTCAAGTATGCCACCTTCAGTCAGATGCTATTTTGAAGAATGAGTCTATCTCTATAATAACAATACATGATAGCTACATGGTATTATATTTATTTCATACCTTACCATGTTTGCCTTAAAATATTTCATGAAGGTAATAAAAGTAAGAACATTTGAACTCTAAACATGATATTTAAAAATCTTGGACTGGTAAAACAATTCATATGTATTTGATGTTTTTCTTTGTATTATTTATTTTGTTATTTTTCTGTAATATTTTACTTTAATATTATATATTAACCTATATTGTTAATAGTGATCAAATAGATTGCTAGATGTGATTATTGTTAAAGTTTTCATAAATTCTAGATTTATTATTCAAGAATCAAGTGATGGAGGGATATTTTGTAAATACATTTTTATTTCTTAAATTACAAGAAACATTTTTTCATTCTCCCTTAAAGAAAGTTAATTAATTAAAAGTGCAAAGATGTTTTAACAGCCCTCTCTCACCTAGCTCAAAGATTTATTTCCTAAAAATAATCAGTCATGCATTTAAATTGAAACTTACTTTTGCAATTATAAATTCAGGTTTTTTTTTTACAATTATAAAAATCAGTTGAATAAATTTTAAAAACAATATTAAAAATAAGATTAAATTTAAATTTATTTTGAAGGAACAAATACATTTGTCATTTATATTAATGTGTTAGCCTCACAAATGTTTCTTTATATATATATATATCTATATATATATATATATATATATATATATATATATATATATATATATATATATATATATCCTACATATATATATTGTAAAAAAATCTTTTTACTTATATTTGATACATTTATAAGTTTACGTGATTAGTTGGTAGACTATATAAGTAATTAGTAACATACAAATATTGATATATTTTAGCAAGTATACTAGTAATTCTCTATGTTGGATCCATTTGGTTTTTATTATTTATTTAGGCAACTCACTCTCTGCTGTACTGACAATCATATTTGCTGACAAATTTATTTATATGGGCACCAGTCAGCAATATGAGATTAATAGGACATGTGAAATAACCCATTGATCACCCAAACCATATATGATTGACATAATTTAGGATAGAACAATTTAATTGATGAATATTTATTGTTTTAAAATTGACAACGCATTTTAAGCATAGGAGTTCAACTTTTCATTTCAAATAAGCATGAGGCTTTCACACACACAAAAATGTCAAAATTAATATTTTACAAGAACTTTTATTTGTTGATATCATTTTTAATCTTGCTAGCATAAGAGCATGTAAACCAGTGAAGCATTTTGCCAACTGCATCTGGCTGCTTGGTGTTACACAAAAGGTCTTCACCTACTTTGAGGTTACTCTAGAAATCATTGTCATTTAATGTATTGTCACACTGCATCGGACCACTTGACATATAATTCCCAGTCAGGTCTTCACCTGCTTTGAGATTACTCTAGAAATCGCTATCATTAAAGCATATTGTCCACTACATCGGACCGCTTGACATGCAATTCCCAGTTTGGAGGTCTTCACCTGCTTTGAGGCTACTAAGAATATGGAGCGAACATTTAATATATGTGTTAACAAGCAATACTTGAAATTAAACTTTGAACATGATAACGATACTGGATATTTTTACATATATACTAAGATGAATACTAATTAATTTTGACACGGAAAAACATTTCACCTAATTTTACCTCTTGCTTCACTCTTACTACTTTCTAACAATAATTTTTTTTTCTTTCTGTCACGAACACGTATAAACAAATGTATAATATATATATATACTGGTATACACATAATTAATTTATATATATATATTAACTATCTTATTATTTTTCTTTTTCTTTAAATAATTATTTTGACTAACAAATCTATTATGGAGTTTAACAAACAAATTCTATTACTGACTGAGCATTTAAGTAATCTTTAAAAACATTTAAGTATAAGAAATTAAACGAAACTGACATTTTAATTCATTAAATCATTTCAGTTATGAGTTATAAATCACATAACTTTTTTCCTCAAGTATATATAAGGTTCTACAACATGTAATCACTCTCTACTGGGTGTAGAATTTAATTAATCAAGGCCTCAATGATTTGGGTGGCTAAAACATAAATACTGAGTACAGGGTGTGGGGTTTAATAAATCGAAGCCCCATGTTGGGCACCAAAAAACATAACCATGTACTGGTCAAAAAGAAGCCAACACATAAAAAAACCCAAACTCAAAGTCTGATTCAAACTCAGGCGGTTCAAACTGAATTCAAACCCAACTCATGAGCTCAAATCAAATCAATGGATGACATATATCAATGGTACATGACTATGCACCAAGAAACTCGCTCAACGGATGATGATGATTAATGAGACCCCTGATTTAACTCTAATGAAGTATAATAAAATAACTAAGAATCTTTATAAGTCAACTCATATATATATATATATATATATGTGTGTGTGTGTGTTCGGGTTGCCAATACAGACAGCAAGCATTTATATTAAAAATAATTATTGAATAAGAAAGAAAGTTAAAAACCAAATGTGTTAATAAAATGTTTAATAATAATAATAATTTTGTTCAACTTTTAGATTATGATATAGATTATCTCTAGACTTTAAACGGAATTTATATTTACAATAAGAATGGCAGTCCTTATTATATGCCAATATGATTATGCAATATTCTAGGAGAACTATATATATCTATGCCCTGATGAGGAAGTAAAGGTAGATAAATGTATTTGGCTATGACAGAAATTATGATTCAAATTCTAAAAAAAATAATGTGAGATTTATTTTCACATTTGTAAATCAATTCACAAAGAGCAAGATACGTGTTTAGGGCATAACTTTAATATTTAATAGAAAACTTACTTAATTATAAATAAATATGAATTTGTTCGACTTTAATAAAATCAATTCATCATGATTTACGAGCATGAGAGCGGGCTTTACTGGAACTGAGAAATAAACGGTACTGACGACTTATGAGCTATAAGAATAAATATGAAAAATAATGGCTTGTCTGTGATTTGAGAAAATAGCAGGGCACTTGTATTTGACAAGTCTTTGATGCCCTATATGAAAGATCCATAGAACACGGAAAACCAGGTTGGGTCGTAGCCTTGAACCTTTGGTGTTCCAAATATAATATGAGCAAGTGAGGAAGTGCTTTCTTCCTATGTAATTTAACGAACAGTAATATTACCGATGACAAGCTTGTGAAGCAGAAGATGGCTCGCATCAGCAATGTTCAGAAAATGATGACTTGGTAATCATCGTATTTAAATAATAAAACCCAATTTATATAAAGAGTGCTCTACGTGATGACCTGATCAAGTTAAATTAAAGTCAACCGTGCTTTAATCCAAAAGTATTTAATGCAATTAGAAATTATATTAATTATGCCCTAAATCCCATGCCCTTCCTGAATATTACTAGAAAGTATAAAATTTGAATTAGAATATATTCACTTAACTCCTTTATTGACCTTTTTGCGAAACAATATATTAATGTGAATAAATAGATATTATAAACTCAGTAAAGTGGCCGGGAGCATAAGTTAGAAATTGAGCTAATAATTTATTATTATTAACCATTAATAAAAATAGCAAAAATTGTATAACTCCTTCAACTCGATAATTAATAGAACTGTATCCAATGAGTTCTAATGGGTAAGAATTAGTATAAAAATTAATATAATGTTATTTAACAAGGCAAACGCAATGAAGGAAATTATTATCAAGTTGAAGTTTTACTGGCATATAATTAAAAATAAACAACATTAATAAATCACACAATAAATATATATAATATAATAAATGAACCGCCATTGTAAGAAAAGAGAAAGTTAACAAATATTAAATTTAAAGACTAGAAATTGAGATAGAGAATTACTACATAATTTAAAATAGCATTAAGGAAAGAGAAGAGCTTTTTAACAGTACTTAATTTAAAGG
>JAQFVV010000250.1:202855-307855 GCA_028023455.1 Epiperipatus broadwayi
CTCCATAAATTGTTATATCAATTTGTTAAAAAATTTTAAATTTAAGATATATTATAGCTATATGATGTTGATTTTATTTCTAATAATCTTTCAAAAGTTTAATCAAAGTAAACTATGAATATTTGATATGTGAAATTGTGCTAATATTTGGGAGAGATGTTTCAATAAAAAAATGATAATATTATATGGTTGAGAAAACTGGCCATGATTGATACTGCATTAATAAGTTTTGTAAATAAATGTTTAAAGCTAAAAGTTTAAAAAAAGACAAGTTTAAATTAAATGCATATATATTTATTATTGATAAAGATTAATATTTAGTAAGTGAATGTAGGTATTTTGTTATTAATAATATATAATAGAAGATTAATATTTGATTTTATAATATCGAATTATTATTTTAAAGTTGTTATAGTATATTATTTGTTTTAAAAAATATTTATTTTCTAAAATTGAATTGTTAGTTTATTTTTAGATAATTACAAGCGTTTATATCTGTGTTGTAAATCAGGTGACAGATAGACATATGTACACATATGCTTGTAAGTTTTTTTTAGTAAAGTTGCAAAACTGTTTTAAAATTCTATTATAAAATTTATAAATATTATATTGGCTATCACGAGATAAAAATAAAAATAATTAGCGTGAAATATTAAATCTGATTTTTAAAATACTGTTTAAAAAATATAATGAATAAAAATAGACTTAGTTTGTTTAGAAAAATAGTATTATAAAAGTTAAAAGTGAAATAAAGTAAAACATATCTTTTTAAAAAATGTTTAATGGATTTAAATAAATGATAAAAATTAATTTAAGAATTAAGTAATGTAATAAATAATAAATATTAAATAAGTCATTATTTATTTTTAATTTTGTGTTGTTGGTAAGATATGTAAATAGGCTAGCAAGGTGATTGTTTAATTTACCAATCAAGTGGGTAATTTATTCCGGTATAAAAACCGAGGTTCAATTGTTCAGAGGGGTGATTGTAATTTCTTTTAAGTGAAGTGTGCTATTAAATATAGCTAAGTAAAAAATTATAGACGCTCTCGTAATAGTTTCTTAATTTATAAGAGAGTAGTTCTAAATAATTTTATAAAAGTTTACCGTTTAATATGCAGTGCTAATTTATTTATAGTTCCCTATTGATCGTCTCTATCGAAGCTCAATTTTACTATCAAATAATCATGAAAATATCGTATATCGATAAAATGTGTTGGAAACCTTATATTAAAAACATAGTGAACGCTGGATTAACTAAGAGAATTACTAGTTGGATAAAAATAATATATTGGACATTATATGAATTTAAAAGTTGATTATAATTAATTTTTTTATAAACAAATATTTTAAAGAAAGATAAATACTTCTTTATGAAGAAAGTATTTTTAAATTATATATTTTAATATATCTTTTGGTAAAGATATGGAAATTAATAATAATTGCAGAAATACTTGCCTTATTAAGTCTTTGTTATTTAAAAGACTAGAGGTTGATAGATTTTTTAAAAAAAACTGATAATTCGGAAATTTAATTGATAAATAAATACCTATAAAAAACGTTATAATATTTAAATTCTATATGCTGGTTATATAGAAAATTTTAAAAAATGTTTTGCTGAATATTTAAAGAAATGCGCACAGAAGTATACGAGGATATCCAAGTCAATTTTTTATAAAAAACTTAAATTAAACATTTAACTATTGATTAATCCTAGGAAGATAATAACTTTTAAATAAATCCGGATCCTATAAACTGTTTTAATTATTATTTTGTTTCTTTATGGTGGAACTTATTTTATCTTATTTTTTTTAAAAAAAAAACGTTTTCATTTATTTCATTAAAACTGTTTAAACACGTGATGTACTGGAAAAGGATGTGATGTTGGTAAAATGTTGTGCCTAGGAAAAAAAAACAATTGTGGGTGGAAAGAAGACACCGTTGGATTTTATGTAACATATTTTGTTTTCTTAACTAACATAGATATTTAATTATTTATTGATCTATTAGAGATAAGAGAGGTACATTTTAAAAGTAAGTACATAATAATATAACACTTAATTTCATAAAGTTTATTTTTTTTATATAATTTTACAACACATAATATTTTAAGAATAATTGTTGAGTATAAATGTGATATTATTTTTGTAAAGCTATAATCCTGGAGGACATCGTTTGGCTGATTATAAATTGGAGTATCATTTATGGTAATAATTATATAATATTAATAATTTAATGTATTTTGCTTTGTTTTCTTTAGATAAACCAAATATTATTTGATTGTTGAGTGAATGTATAAATATTTAAAGAACATACACGCATAATATTATCAATAATAGTTTTATTTTAATATGCATACTTTATTTTATAATATAAATTTATTACAACGTAATAAGAGTTATCCAGAAATAATTATATGATTCTTTCGTGAATAAACTTTAATGTTTCTATTATAATATTAGGAATTTGATTTATTATATTAGTATGAGTCATTTATATTTATTTTCAAGTTAGTAAGAGGTAAAAATATATCTATATATTTTTTTATTTTTTATTAGACAAGTTAAATTAATTTTATATAGAAAATTATATTTTGTTTGAAGGGTTTATCATATATAGATGATGAGATATAAGAGAGTTTGGATAGTCATTTTTTTTTAAAAAATTGGTAAGCTGATACTGAAGTTAAATAAGATTAGAATGATATTTGAAGATAGGATTTTATTAAGAGGGAATAGGAATAACAAGTAGAGAAGAATAATAGTTTAAATGGAAAAGAATCATAGAATTTTATTTTAATATAATAACTTTATAAAAATTGGTAATCTATAAATAAAAATTTTATCTTCACAAAATTGTTGAATAAGTTTAAAAATATATTTTTAAGAAAAGAACATATATGTATTGCATATTTTGGTAAGACATATAATATGAAATTACATCAGAATGAAGTAGATAATTATGTAATCAATAAATGTCACATAGTATTACAAAGTTATATTAATCTATACATTAGTTGATATTTTAGTTAATGCTAATAATAAATGTAATACATAATAGTTACATTATAATAGAAATAGCTATAATACTTAAATGGAGTAGCATTTTAATTATTAAAGTTTGTTTATTTTACATGTGCTACATAAGTGATATTTTACATAAAAGCCTTCTATTGTACTAAGTGATTATAAATGATATCTAGTAAAATATAAGTTCATAAACTCAATTAAATGTTACTGATAAAACATTTAAGAAATGTATGGATTATTTATTTTGGATTATAGAAATAACAACAATGTAAGAATCTTGTATTATTATTATTATTTTTCTTATTTTATTTTTCTTGATTTCCACTTGTAATGTAAATAATGTATATAAGTTGTTTATTAAAGTTGATGTAAATAAATTTGTTTAAGTTGTTTTAAAAGTGTGTCGAATTCATTATTTTGCACCACAGCATTTGACAACAGATAATTTGAATAAAACATAATATTTGCACAATATGAATTAAATTATTATTTTTTTTTAAAAAAGAAATACAGTATTTTCTTAATATGATTAATAGAAATTCATTGACATTAACATATTATGTTATAATGGTCACAAAAATAATTATAATGCACAATATAAGAGTATAATATTATTTATTGCCACATATTATTAAATTATAAGATTTTATTATATTCTCAATTAAGATACTATATGAAGATGAAAGACATGTAGATGATTTACTTTTTTCTTAATGATTAGTAGTATAATAAAATAAATAAGGTTAACTTATACACTGGAGATTGTTATTATTAGATATTTATTATTATTATAAGTTAGGTGTAGTTAGGTTTGATATTAAATCCCTTATCATGCCTATCTGCAAGAAGTATTATTACTTTAAGATAATTAAAAGAACCTGAGATTATTTAGTTATATTTCTTTGATAGAAGATTGAGATTTATTTATTGATATTATTGAAGTTAGTTAATTTTATAAAAGACATGGGAGTGCTATAGATGTATTAGTGAAATAATAAAGAGGTAATAGTATTCTTATGCCATTGAGATAATGTCTTAGAAGACATAGGCTCAATGTAAATTCATATTACCACTTGTAACTTCACTTCATAGTCTCATGATTTAATAAATACTTATTTAATTAGTGCATGATATTGAACTATATTAATTTTCTGTTAGTTGTACTAAATCTGATAAGATATAGTATTATAAAAATATATTAATAATAGTTATACATATTTTAGCCGAGCATAACAATTTAATTGAGCTAGTCATATTTTAAGTTATATTATATTTCTGGAAGTGAGGGTACAAACGGTAGTTAGGATTTTGGCACCCAACGTGATAGGCTTAGATATTTAGTTAAGGATTTTGATGCACAACTTTTAGGGCTTAATTAATGATTAGTATATTTTATTAAATATAAATAGTTTAGTATTTCTCTAATAGTAGTTATAATTGGTTAGATGTTAATTATAATATTAAGATAAAAATCTTATTATTAAAGTTATTATAGTTTCATATGGTATCTATAATATGATTATTTAAAAATTAAGTACTAGGTTATTTTTAAATTAATAAGTAAATAAATATGTAAATTATGAAAATGTGGCAAATAATTATTTTGTAATATGACCATGTCAATTCTTAAGATATTTTAAATGTATATTGAATAATATATTATGTGCAAATTGTCTGTGGATCATAGGTGTGAAAATTAATGACATGACACAATTTTGTTAGTTGTAGTTATATAATTGGTTAATAATAAATAGTGTAGAGTTTTAAAAGATGATATTTTATGATTAATTGTAGAAGTGAATTGAGTGGAGATGGAAAGGTTGGTAGGGAATTATTTTTTGAAAATATTGATAATAAGTACTGCATACTACTAGAACTGAATTTTAAAAATATAGAAATGAATAACTGGGATAAAAATTTAGAAGTTGAGATGTCTAATTTTATTGCTGAGGATAATAGTTGTGAGGAGAGAAAAGAAGTGGAGAAATTAGTAGATTTTAAGACAATAGTAAAAAATACTCAAAATATGGATAGTGAAATAGAGGAGGAGGAAGAGATAATTTTTAAAACAGTAGAGAAAGAAGTAATAAAAACTGAAAAAAATATAGAGAATTTCTCGATGTTTGATTTCATGAAGCGTTTTGAATTAATGAGTCAAGGTATTGTTGATTCAGTGAATAAAATTAAAGAAGATATGAAAGAGGAGAGTAATAAAAATAGTATTAGATTTGATTCTTTTAAAGAAGATATGAAAGCTTTTAAAGAAGATATGAAAGAGGAGAGTAATAAAAATAGTATTAGATTTGATTCTTTTAAAGAAGATATGAAAACTTTTAAAGAAGATATGAAAGAGGAGAGTAATAAAAATAGTATTAGATTTGACTCTTTTAAAGAAGATATGAAAGAGGAGTTAGGATCTCTTAAGGAAAATATTAGAGAAGTTAAAGAAGACTTAAATAAAGACAGAGAAGAAATCAGATTTTGTATAGATAATATAAATAAAAAGATTGATGATAATTCTGAAATTGTAAAGAATTTTAAAAAAGAAGTGGAAGATAAATTTGATAATCTTGATTTAAAGTTTAGTAAGAATGAGGAAGTAATTGAATCTTTAAAGATAAAAGTTATACAGATTGATGATAAGAATCAGGAATTATTGGAAAGAAGATTTTGTGAATTTTCGGAAAACACTATTAAGAGTTTGAAAGGTCAAATAGAAGAATCTATTAATCAGTGTAGAATAAATAATAGTGATTTAGCTTTAAAAATTGATAGTTATAAATTGAAGGTTGACAATGAGATTTGTGGAGTTAAAAGCCATATTGATAATGTTAGTGAGGACATTAGAAGTGTTAGAAGTACAATATTTCAGACTAAAGTAGATATAAAGGATGAAATGGAAAAGGAACTAATAGAAAAATTTAAGGATCTAGATATTAAAAGAATCGATGAACATAAATATCGATCAAAGGTAGGTGAGAATTTGAAACATATGCAAAAGGACATAAAAGAGCAAGCGGGTATATTAGAACAAAATAGTGATAAGTACAAGGAAATATTAGATAAAAATTTAGACGAATTTAGAAAAGAGCAGAAAGTGTACGTTAAACAAGTACTTGAACAGATTGATTTTGAGGGAAAATTTCAACAGATGTGTAACCAGATAGAGATGAAAAATGTAAATGATACAAGGACAGAATTAGTAAAAGAGAAATTAATTGATAAGACATATGAAGATTATATTAATTTATCACTAATAAACAAAGTAGAATCTGTAAAGAAAGGTGATAGTAATCAATCAGAACACACTGTTGTTAAAGAAATTGATAGCAGACCGGTTAGAAAAATAGTTAATTATGAGGGAAGTGCAAATAATTCGATGGCCTTACGTTTTATGAAAATTAAGCCATTTAAGGGAGAGTATATAGAAAATCCCTCAGAGTTCTTGAATAATTTAGATGAATTATTTTCCATATGTTCATTATCAGAGAAAGAAAAAGTAGCAGTTTGTAGCAACCATTTATATGGAATTGCCAAAGATTGGTGGCAATCACTTTTTGAAAAACCAGTAACTTACGGCAATTTTAAATGTCTTATTATAGGAAGTTTTTGGAACTCTGATAAGCAAGATAGTATTAGATACCAAATTACCCAGGAAAAATACCATATCAGCAAAGGTAGTTATACAAGTTTTTTTAGAAATCAGGCTGTTAGATTGAAAACATTAACTGCTTGCCCATTATCAGAAGGACAGATTGTGAGAATAGTAAGACATAATTTGCCTAAAAATGTCGAACAGTTACTGATAGCTTCTGATCATTGTTCGATAGAAGATGTTTCAGAGGTGTTAGATGCTCTTGAAGTAGCTGAGATATCTATAGACAATAGATTTAAGTTAAATAAAGAGAGAAATAATTATCCTTTATCCAATGTTAATGTCAATACTGGTATGAGATCTTCTGCAGGGTTTAAAAGGAGATATCAATACAGAGATAGAGATAAGATGTCTCCATACTTAAGAAAATTTGTTAGATTCGATACAGTTAGGAATAGAAATGATAATCAAAGTAATCAGCCTTCTACTAGTGGTGTGACCACAATATTAAAAAGACCAACTAATAAAGCTAGTAATAAGAAATTAAACTAAAAAGGTCTTTGTATGTCAGTTCCTCTTTGCAAGGACCCGGTGCTAACAAAGTGGGGACCGATCAGATGTGGATGCTTAATACTTTAGATCTTGATATTGATTTTTTAGAGCCATTTACTATAGGCGAACCACCTATAACTTATCAATGTCCTATTGTAATTTTATACATAAACAATATCAGAATTGAAGCATTAATTGACTCTGGAAGTCAAGCTTCCATATTGTCAGAGTCAACATATCAAAATCTGGTGAGTACAGAAAAGAATATACCTTCATTGCCAGTAAAACAAATACAAGTAACTTTAGCAAATGGAAAGAGGACAAAGTTATCAAATAAACAAGTCTGGATTACCTTCAAAATAAATAATACAGAGTTTGGGCATGTTTTCCTTATTATGCCTGGGTTAATACATGAAGCCATAATAGGAGCTGACTTCATGATTTTAAATAAATGTCAAATTGATTTTTATAATAAAATTTTTATTTGTAAAAAAGAAAGGCTTAATTTTGAATATGGTATGCATAACTTTTCTAGTCAATTATTATGCGTCCAAAATACATTAATTGATGCCAGCATAAAGGCTAAAATTGAACATGTTTATGCAATAAATTCTAAATTGGGTGAAAATTTATATCAATTAATGTACAATTTTAAAAACATATTTTCTAAAATCCCTGGTATAATAAAGGGATATACCCATAGGATAAAATTGAAGAGTAATGATCCTTTCCATCAAAAGATGTACCCAATTCCTTACCAATATAAGGATGAGGTACAGAGTCAAATTGACAAAATGCTAGAGTGGGATATAATTAAAAAATGCCCTTCTCCTTATGTGAACCCATTGGTTATTGTAAAGAAGAAGGATGGTAGTATTAGGGTATGTTTAGATGCTCGTATGCTAAATAATGTAACTATACCAGAGCGTGACATTCCTCCACCTGTACATGAGCTCTTAACTAAGTTTCACAAGAGGTCAATTTTCTCTACATTTGATCTGACAGCTAGTTATTGGCAAATACCACTGCATGAGAATGATCAGCAGTATACAGCATTTCGATTTCAAGGCCAGTCGTATGTTTTCAGACGAATGCCTTTCGGTCTCATTAATAGTGGTGCTGGCTTGATCAGATGTTTGGACATGATTTTTTCGAAACAATTAAAAGAAAAAATCATCATGTATGTGGATGATATAGTTATTGCTTCTGATAATTTACATGAGCATCTCCAACACTTAGAATTATTTTTTACAGAATGTAATATAAAGAATGTCAAAATTAATATGGAGAAATGTTCAATAGCAGCAAAAGAAATCACTTTTCTGGGTCATTTAATAAATGAACATGGAATCCAGCCCCATCCTGAAAAGATTGCAGCTATTAAACAGTAAAACAATTAAAGTCATTTTTTGGATTATGTAATTATTACAATAGATTTTATAACAATTTTGCTGAAGATACTATACATTTGTCTCGGTTATTAAGGAAAACTGAAAAATGGAAGTGGACTGTTGACCATGATAATGAATTTAGTATAATTAAAAATAAATTTTTAAAACACGTGATTTTAATGTATCCTGACTTTAATAAAACATTCTATGTACAGACAGATAGTAGTTACTATGGTCTGGGAGTAGTGTTATATCAGCTCGATGAGGATCAGGTACCTCATGTGTTGTACTTCTTAAGCCGACATTTAAGAGGTGCTGAGTTGAATTACACTATTACTGAAAAGGAGACCCTAGCTGTTGTCTGGGCTTTTCAGAAATTACGTCAATTTTTATTGGGTTCAGAAGTGATTGTGTTGACCGACCATAGGAGCTTGGAATTTTTAAATAAAAGCTACCTCAGTAATGAGAGACTTGTTAGGTGGAGCTTGTATCTCCAACAATTCAATTATAGAGTTCTCTATATTGAAGGGAGACAGAATATTCCTGCTGATATTCTTAGCCGCCACCCTATTTGTCTGATGTCCCAACATCCTAATACTCAAAATATAATTATTAGCAATGTTGATGTGGTCAGGGATGAATCTATAGTGGATGATTATAATAATTTCACTATGATTCAAGGTCAGGATCAGAAATTAAATAGAATCATGACTATCTTAAATAATCATGATAATATAAATAGTAAAAATAAATATATAAAAAGGATTTTTAGCAAGTATAAGATGTACCAGAATTTACTTATGTATAATTTAAAGTCAAATCAGGGGGAATCATGGAGGATAGTTGTACCTAAATCTATGATTGATAAATTGATAATGTATGTTCATTGTAGTTATGGTCACTATGGTGCACCAAAGATCATGTATGTTTTAAAATCTATTTTTTATTGGGATGGAATGTATAAACGGGTAATAAGGAAAATTAAAACATGTTCTACTTGCTTGAAGTCTAAATATTGTAATAAATTGTATGTAGGTGTTATGCAGCCTATTATTCCAGATCGATCTAATGAACTATTAGCGATTGATTTTTATGGGCCTCTCCCACCATTTAAACAACAGAAGTTTATTTTGGTAACCTATGATGTTTTTAGTAAATTTGTATCAGTGTATCCAGTGCCTAAAACTAGTGCACATTTTGTAATTAAATGCATGCTTAATTATCAATTTCCATTAGTAGGGAAACCAAAAATAATACTTACAGATCATGCTACAGCTTTTATATCTGGTAGGTGGAATCAGTGGATTCAAGATCAAAACCTCAAACATGTTATGAGTTCCATAAGAAACCCTCAGTCTAATCCTTGCGAACGTGTTATGCGGGAGCTTAGTCGATTATTTAGGGTTTATGTAGCCGATAATCATAAAAAATGGGTTCATAAACTTCCTGAGGTTATTAATTATATTAATAGTACATATAATGAATCTACTGGTTTTACTCCTATTCGTTTACATTATGGTAGACATGAACCATTATTAATTAAAACACCTATACCAATTGAAAGGGAACAAATTAATAGGGATGAAGATATTAATCAAGCTAAAGTAAAGCTTCATATTATGGGTGCAAAGGGAGTAAAAAAATCCCATAATAAACCACATCCATTTAAAGTTAATGATTTAGTTCTAGTTAGAACACCCCATGTTAGCAACCTTCAAAGAAATCAATTTAAAAAATTTCTTAGTCTGTATGAGGGTCCATATAAAATATCTTGCAAAGTAGGTGAAAATGCATTTATGTTAATCACACCAGATGGTGAGAAAGGAACTTATAATGCAAGAAGTTTGATTCCATATCCTTCTGAAGTGTGAATGATAATTTTCAAAAAGATGTATCGTGGGTGGAGATTTTCAGTGTTATGTTCAGATACTTTATATTTTTTTTATATCATGATATAATTTATTATTATATGTAGTAAGTTAGCAGAAGAAAATAAAGATTTTATTGAATTAGTTTATAAAAATATATATGATGAGGTATCATTTGTTAAGTCAGTAAATGATAATTTAGGAAGAAATGAATTTTTTTTGTCAGAATAACTAGAAAAGAAATCGAGTTAGCTGTTGAAGTAAATATTTTAAATAATAAATTAGTTAATAAAAGATAGAAGAGTATAAAAAAACTCATTATAATGACTAAGGGAGGAATAAATGAAAATAGAGAGTATGTTAAAATAAGTGATAAAAGGAATGAATTATATAGAAGAATATTGAGAAAACCTAAAGAATATTTTAGATTGATGAATAATATGATAAGAGTGAATAGATCTTATGAAAGATCAGTTTATGAAAAGAGTTATGGATGAATTTAAGAATTTTCATGAATATTGTAGTAATGATCATAAAATTAATAAATCTTCAGGGATAAAGTTAATCTCTTTAGAGGAAAAGTGTCTAGATTTATTAGATAATGATTTATTAAAAACTGCTAATGAAACTAGCAACAAGTTTAAAAGTAAAATGCAAGATGTGATTCAAAAAGGTAGTGTTAATTATAGAAATATGTGTTCACAGTTTAGTTTGTGTAAAAAGGTGTTATTTAGAGGAATTAAAAACTTGATATTTCATGGTAAGATTAAAAAAAAAAATTTTTTTAATCTAATTAAAGATATAAATAAAGGAAAAGTGAGACTTAATTTTATAAAGTAAAAGAAAGTTATGATGATTTTATTTAAAAGTGTTTTCTGGTTGAGATTGTAATGTGATGTTCCAATGCTTTATAAAATTTCATGTTAAAGTGATTTATTATGATATTCAATGATAAAAAAAATTTTAACTATAAAAAAAAAATGGAGATGATAATTATAGATTAAAGAAGGTGAAGGTAGATGGTTAATTTAAAATTTTTATCCGAAGGAGGAGGATATGTGCCCTTTTGTATGGGTCTCCATAAATTGTTATATCAATTTGTTAAAAAATTTTAAATTTAAGATATATTATAGCTATATGATGTTGATTTTATTTCTAATAATCTTTCAAAAGTTTAATCAAAGTAAACTATGAATATTTGATATGTGAAATTGTGCTAATATTTGGGAGAGACGTTTCAATAAAAAAATGATAATATTATATGGTTGGGAAAACTGGCCATGATTAATACTGCATTAATAAGTTTTGTAAATAAATGTTTAAAGCTAAAAGTTTAAAAAAAGACAAGTTAAAATTAAATGCATATATATTTATTATTGATAAAGATTAATATTTAGTAAGTGAATATAAATATTTTGTTATTAATAGTATATAATAGAAGATTAATATTTGATTTTATAATATCAAATTATTATTTTAAAGTTGTTATAGTATATTATTTGTTTTAAAAAATATTTATTTTATAAAATTGAATTGTTAGTTTATTTTTAGATAATTACAAGCGTTTATATCTGTGTTGTAAATCAGGTGACAGATAGACATATGTACACATATGCTTGTAAGTTTTTTTAGTAAAGTTGCAAAACTGTTTTAAAATTCTATTATAAAATTTATAAATATTATATTGGCTATCACGAGATAAAAATAAAAATAATTAGTGTGAAATATTAAATCTGATTTTTAAAATACTGTTTAAAAAATATAATGAATAAAAATAGACTTAGTTTGTTTAGAAAAATAGTCTTATAAAAGTTAAAAGTGAAATAAAGTAAAACATATATTTTTAAAAAAATGTTTAATGGATTTAAATAAATGATAAAAATTAATTTAAGAATTAAATAATGTAATAAATAATAAATATTAAATAAGTCATTATTTATTTTTAATTTTGTATTGTTGGTAAGATATGTAAATAGGCTAGCAAGGTGATTGTTTAATTTACCAATCAAGTGGGTAATTTATTCTGGTATAAAAACCGAGGTTCAATTGTTCAGAGGGGTGATTGTAATTTCTTTTAAGTGAAGTGTGCTATTAAATATAGCTAAGTAAAAAATTATAGACGCTCTCGTAATAGTTTCTTAATTTATAAGAGAGTAGTTCTAAATAATTTTATAAAAGTTTACCGTTTAATATGCAGTGCTAATTTATTTATAGTTCCCTATTGATCGTCTCTATCGAAGCTCAATTTTACTATCAAATAATCATGAAAATATCGTATATCGATAAAATGTGTTGGAAACCTTATATTAAAAATATAGTGAACGCTGGATTAACTAGGAGAATTACTAGTTGGATAAAAATAATATATTGGACATTATATGAATTTAAAAGTTGATTATAATTAATTTTTTTATAAACAAATATTTTAAAGAAAGATAAATACTTCTTTATGAAGAAAGTATTTTTAAATTATATATTTTAATATATCTTTTGGTAAAGATATGGAAATTAATAATAATTGCAGAAATACTTGCCTTATTAAGTCTTTGTTATTTAAAAGACTAGAGGTTGATAGATTTTTAAAAAAACTGATAATTCGGAAATTTAATTGATAAATAAATACCTATAAAAAACGTTATAATATTTAAATTCTATATGCTGGTTATATAGAAAATTTTAAAAAATGTTTTGCTGAATATTTAAAGAAATGCGCACAGAAGTATACGAGGATATCCAAGTCAATTTTTTATAAAAACTTAAATTAAACATTTAACTATTGATTAATCCTAGGAAGATAATAACTTTTAAATAAATCCGGATCCTATAAACTGTTTTAATTATTATTTTGTTTCTTTATGGTGGAACTTATTTTATCTTATTTTTTTTTAAAAAAAAAAAACGTTTTCCATTTATTTCATAAAAACTGTTTAAACACGTGATGTACCGGAAAAGGATGTGATGTTGGTAAAATGTTGTGCCTAGGAAAAAAGAACAATTGTGGGTGGAAAGAAGACACCGTTGGATTTTATGTAACATATTTTGTTTTCTTAACTAACATAGATATTTAATTATTTATTGATCTATTAGAGATAAGAGAGGTACATTTTAAAAGTAACTACATAATAATATAACACTTAATTTTATAAAGTTTATTTTTTTTTATATAATTTTACAACACGTAATATTTTAAGAATAATTGTTGAGTATAAATGTGATATTATTTTTGTAAAGCTATAATCCTGGAGGACATCGTTTGGCTGATTATAAATTGGAGTATCATTTATGGTAATAATTATATAATATTAATAATTTAATGTATTTTGCTTTGTTTTCTTTAGATAAACCAAATATTATTTGATTGTTGAGTGAATGTATAAATATTTAAAGAATATACACGCATAATATTATCAATAATAGTTTTATTTTAATATGCATACTTTATTTTATAATATAAATTTATTACAACGTAATAAGAGTTATCCAGAAATAATTATATGATTCTTTCGTGAATAAACTTTAATGTTTCTGTTACAATATTAGGAATTTGATTTATTATATTAGTATGAGTCATTTATATTTATTTTCAAGTTAGTAAGAAGTAAAAAAAATATATCTATATATTTTTTTATTTTTTATTAGACAAGTTAAATTAATTTTATATAGAAAATTATATTTTGTTTGAAGGGTTTATCATATATAGATGATGAGATATAAGAGAGTTTGGATAGTCATTTTTTTTAAAAAATTGGTAAGCTGATACTGAAGTTAAATAAGATTAGAATGATATTTGAAGATAGGATTTTATTAAGAGGGAATAGGAATAACAAGTAGAGAAGAATAATAGTTTAAATGGAAAAGAATCATAGAATTTTATTTTAATATAATAACTTTATAAAAATTGGTAATTTATAAATAAAAAATTTTGTCTTCACAAAATTGTTGAATAATTTTAAAAATATTATTTTTAAGAAAAGAACATATATGTATTGCATATTTTGGTAAGACATATATTATGAAATTACATCAGAATGAAGTAAATAATTATGTAATCAATAAAAGTCACATAATATTACAAAGTTATATCAATCTATACATTAGTTGATATTTTAGTTAATGCTAATAATAAATGTAATACATAATAGTTACATTATAATAGAAATAGCTATAATACTTAAATGGAGTAGCATTTTAATTATTAAAGTTTGTTTATTTTACATGTGCTACATAAGTGATATTTTACATAAAAGCCTTCTATTGTACTAAGTGATTATAAATGATATCTAGTAAAATATAAGTTCATAAACTCAATTAAATGTTACTGATAAAACATTTAAGAAATGTATGGATTATTTATTTTGGATTATAGAAATAACAACAATGTAAGAATCTTGTATTATTATTATTATTTTTCTTATTTTATTTTTCTTGATTTCCACTTGTAATGTAAATAATGTATATAAGTTGTTTATTAAAGTTGATGTAAATAAATTTGTTTAAGTTGTTTTAAAAGTGTGTCGAATTCATTATTTTGCACCACAGCATTTGACAACAGATAATTTGAATAAAACATAATATTTGCACAATATGAATTAAATTATTATTTTTTTTTTTAAAAAAAGAAATACAGTATTTTCTTAATATAATTTATAGAAATTCATTGACATTAACATATTATGTTATAATGGTCACAAAAATAATTATAATGCACAATATAAGAGTATAATATTATTTATTGCCACATATTATTAAATTATAAGATTTTATTATATTCTCAATTAAGATACTATATGAAGATGAAAGACATGTAGATGATTTACTTGTTTTCTTAATGATTAGTAGTATAATAAAATAGATAAGGTTAACTTATACACTGGAGATTGTTATTATTAGTTATTTATTATTATTATAAGTTAGGTGTAGTTAGGTTTGATATTAAATCCCTTATCATGCCTATCTGCAAGAAGTATTATTACTTTAAGATAATTAAAAGAACCTGAGATTATTTAGTTATATTTCTTTGATAAAAGATTGAGATTTATTTATTGACTATTATTGAAGTTAGTTAATTTTTATAAAAGACATAGGAGTGCTATAGATGTATTAGTGAGATAATAAAGAGGTAATAGTATTCTTATGCCATTGAGATAATGTCTTAGAAGACATAGGCTCAATGTAAATTCATATTACCACTTGTAACTTCACTTCATAGTCTCATGATTTAATAAATACTTATTTAATTAGTGCATGATATTGAACTATATTAATTTTCTGTTAGTTGTACTAAATCTGATAAGATATAGTATTATAAAAATATATTAATAATAGTTATACATATTTTAGCCGAGCATAACAATTTAATTGAGCTAGTCATATTTTAAGTTATATTATATTTCTGGAAGTGAGGGTACAATATATATATATATATATTAATCATAAACCTCAAGCTAAAAATAATGTATTTCTTAATATATATGTGCATACAATCTCTGGGTTGGAACTTTCATTAAGCAATGGATAGTATGTTTTGTTATTACTGTCACTCTAGAAAGACAAGAGAATGCATATCTTAATTAAAAGATAAACTACTTATTTTATTTAAAATGACTGTGTGTAATTTGTTTTTATTTATTTATTTTAATCTCATAGCTTATTTGTATACATGGGTCATATTTCAATACTTGATTTTGATAAGTTAATTCCTTAACCCTCAAAATATTAAAATGGTATTGATTTTTTGCACAAACATCAATAAGTAGCTACATTATTTGATATTAATAACTTAAAAATATTAAATAAATTTTTTATATTTAGTTGGTTTGAAAAATGATTTAGTTTCAGTAAAAATCCTCTTTTATTCTATTTCTTTTTAATAAGTAATCAGGTCTCATTAATGACTATTAATGATAAACTGTAAGAGTAGTTTAGAGTGATAATAAAGTTGGATACTTTCTTTTTATTTATATTATGAGTTTGATTTGTTTAGTTATAGGATATCATTTTAAAAGCTAGACCATTCACATATAATTGCCAGTAGAGTTTGACTTATGAATGAGAAAACTTTTTATCCTCTGTTTGCCTATCATTTAATTAAAATATCCAACCTATTTCTCTTCTTTCAGTCCTAGTTATGTACAATTATAATTTGACCCCCAAATCTGTAGGGAAATTTGAAATGTTGGCTTCCCACTTTTATACTATTACAATTCAGGCAATATCAAACCAGGATCTTTTGGCTTTTATGTTATTACAATTATAAGAACATTAAAAATTATTGATAAAATATATATATAATATATAAAAATTATTGATAAAATATATATAAACTTACACAATTATTATGAATATTTTTATGAGCATTAAATTGGTTAATCAAAAACCCCAAATGAACACAGAAGCAGCTAAAATTTATAGATATATTAAGTTTAAAATTTTTTATAATTAAATACAATAAAATCCATGTTTTCTTTACTGTTTATTGAGAATGAATGAAGTATTAAATTAATATTAGCCTGACAATATATAAATATATTTATTATTAGCAATTATATTTACTAAAAACAGGTATTAAGTTAACACACCTACCGCATCTCGTTTCATCAGTATAATCATAGCAATCTATTATAGTATCACAGATTTTTGAGTTTCGAAAAATAAATCCAAGATAATCTGCACAAGCTAAAATAAAATAACAAATACATATATATATATCCACATATATTTAAACGCATATTGATTGTAAATTAACACATCTGTAAATATATAAATATCATTTTCAATTTACAAATAATCATAGAAAAAATAATATTTAACAATAGATAGTTTAATATTTTTCAAAACAAAAAAATACAAACAAAAATAACTAATACTTTTCTATATAACAGATTTAAGAACAATTCTGTAATTCTTACTAGAAAAAATAAATTGCAACTTTTAAAATAAATCGCTTCAGCTTCACCTATTTATATAGAAAGTAGGTTAAAGTAAAGAGGGTTCCCCACTTTTTTTCCAAAATGTAAGCTTGTGATTAAGACCTGTAGAGGTCCCTACTATCGCATTTTACACGCACATGTTTGAGGTTACAGCCTTAGTAAATATTACTTAAGTGCACTAATCTAATTTTGATGAATGTGCTTTAAATAAAAAAAAATGTCCATAAACAATCAAATTCTCTATTGACTACATACATGATATACACTGATGTTTCATAATAAAAAATATAATGTTATAAAATAAAGAATGATAGTGACTGGCTTCATATGATTCATTATTGAAGCAAAACCACAATCAGTTGGGTTCATATATTGTAGAATTTAATATTTCTGTCTATGCTTACATTTGCAATAATGGATATATTTCTCTCTTTAAATAAATCATATCTTCTGGCTTATTAGGCATTTGTGCAAAATAATATTATTAGATTTATTAAGCTGATAAGTTTTTCTCAATATATCATAGTCTATGATTTTTGTAAAATGTCAATATATCTTGTTATTTTTACAGTCAACTAGTTTCTGATAACAATGCTCATTAAAATCAATGATTCTCACTAAAATATGATGGATTCATAAGACTAAGTGGTAAATTTTTTATCTTACTAGATTTGATACCACAGAATATAGTATTGTAAATCACGTCTTGGTTATGTCAATAGAATTTCAGATTTTGTGAAAAAGATAGAGCCATTTATGCTAGAGATTGTTCCAAAACTATTCTAAAGAAGTAAAATATTTATGCTTTTATAGGAAAGATATGTCTGAGAATATAATGCAGTGTAGAATTATAAATAGATTAGTTGTTGATGTATTTTTAAATTTTTTTTATTGAAGACAGAAAATCGGTTTGTTTGTTTATTAATATTTGATCTTTTTCATGTTAGAATGAAATTTTAAAATTGAGGTTTAATATGTTTAAATTCAAGAGAATTGCTTGAAATTTAATATATAACTAAGATATATCATCCTAATCCATTTGAAACACTTATAATTTTAGTGTGTCAGCTCAGTTCATAGATATAGAGCAGAGGGTAGGAAAATATTAACAATATTCAATAACTTCATGTATAGTGGTTAACAGTTTTTTGAGAACTTGGATGTGTTTTAAATAATGGTTATAAGAGTGCAGTGTAAATATTTTTTCTTTCAATTTAATAACATTTTAAAAATCATTTAAAACTCAATGTATATATTATATTTAGTATGTGTATATGATTATATATGTATAATAAATCAGTAACTAACTTTTCTATTTAAAATTGTTTGATAGTTTTTAGTTTTATTTTAAACAATTTTTTTTAAAAAGCTCACTATGATAGCAACTTTTCTTCTGCAGCATTTTCTTTAAAAAAACAACTGTTTTAAAATAAAAATAAAAACTATCAAACAATTTTAAATAAAAAACTTAGTTACTAATTTTAATAATTTTAAAATAGAATTTAGGTATGTGATAATTTGGACATTGAAAATATATATCAATCTGATAATAAGTTAAGCAGTATTGATGTTCTTATGCCTGTGTTGGCAAAAATGGATCTTTGTCAATGAATAAGATTAAAATTATCAAATATCTTCTTTTATTATTGAATTCTATATATTTTACTTACAATGGTAGTTTTTACAAAACTATGGAAAGGTGGATAATGTTTTATATTATTTCTTCTTTAATTTGTTCAGTTTTTATTAATTATTTGAAAAAGGAAATTATTATTAAAAGGGATTGTTTATATTTAAAGCTATTTGTTAGATATGTTGATGTTTGTTTGTTTGTAGTTGAGAATAATAAATTGAAAGAGTTAGTAAATGAGTTTTCTTGTGATCCTTTTATAAAATACATTGTAGAAGGAGAGGTGTTAGATTTTGTTAAATTAAATTTTTTAGATCTATGGTGACTAGAAATGTAAAAAAATAATTGTTTGGTATATAGTCATTATGTTAAAAGTAAAGAGTTATAGTCTATAATTAAACCTGATAGCTACTAATATGTATCACATAAAGCAGCTGCTTTAAGAAATTATTGTTATAGAAATAAATGATTAAATAACTCTAATGAGATAGTTTTGTTTCAAAAAGGTCAATTTTATAAAGATTATTTGATTACATTCAAATATCAGCCTTTCAAGTTAATTGAGCATGCGCCTTTTGAGAGTGTTAAATAAATGAATACTTTCCTCTTCAATCCAAGATATAGTATTTATGCAGGAATAAAAAGGATCATCTTATTCCCATGACTCAAATTCTTTTATATGAGCAAATCTGAAGAACTGTTGAGGAGAGCATGAGTAGAATTCTCACTTTAAATTACTATTTACGGTGTTTCCTGCATAAATACTATATCTTAGATTGAAGAGGAAAGTATTCATTTATTTAACACTCTCAAAAGGCATGTGGTCAATTAACTTGAAAGGCTGATATTTGAGTGAAAGATTATTTGAGTATTAGCTACTCTAATAAATTAAAAAATATTTTATTTAATAGTAATATTATTTGTAATAACATAAAACATAATGAAAAATATGACTTTATTTCTTTTCTATTTAAATTGTCTTCTTATAGAATTGTATATAAAAAAGTAATTTGTTTGGAAACAAGAAAATTGCTTGGGAAAGATATATTACTTTGAATAATTCATTAAATAATACAAAGGAAATTTTTAATAGACTATTTCTGGAGTAGTGTACATTATCCCTTGTTTTTGTAGGAAGGTATATATAAGTCAGAATAGTTTGAGTTTAAATAAAAGAATAAAGTTACCTAAAAGTAAGGTTAGAAATAAATATCTTCATTCTGCTTTATATTTCCATGAAAAAGATAGAGGTCACTCTATTAATTTTGATGAGGCTAATGTTTTCCTTGAGAGAAATGAAAAAAAATCTTTATTATTAAAAATTTATGATTCTTAAGCAATTAACTTATTCAAAAGTTTTTTAATATTAAGGGTGTATGAGTTATAAATGGAATTGTGGTTAATGTTTAGTATAAATATGTTGTTATCTTATAATCCTTTATGCTAGAAAAGTTTACTTATAGAAGGGAAATCATTGTTTGTGTTTTAGTTTATTTTCTTTGAGTAGTCTGGTTAAGTGTTCAGTCAATTTAAACTACAATACAGTTCTCATTTCATTTATTGTGCCTATACTAAAAACTCAAAAATAATAGAGAAATTTTTTTTATATTAAATGCTTTTATTTAACTGTGCACTAAAATAAATAAAATAATTGTTTATTCAACTACAATTGGAGTTTTTAGATTTAACTTGAAATAAAGGGATGGGGATCCAGACTTTGACTATTAATTTCTGGACCCCCACACTATTATTTCAAGTTAAATCAAAAAATTCCAATTGTGGTTAAAGAAATGATTATTTTATTTCTTTTTATCACATAATCAATAAAAGAATTTAATATAAAAGTTTTTTTATCTCTATTATAAAAAATGTTTGTTGCTAAAAGAACTTAAAAGATACAGACTAAAAAATCAGAAAGTGATAAGTATGGAACTGTTTGAAGTTCACAGATTGTTTAATATATTTATTACAAACCTTTTATTTCTAATGTGTTACTATTTTTTTGCTGGACTATGAATGTCTGGATCATCATCATTATCATCAACCATTATCAACCCATTGCAGGATGAAGGTCTCTCCAAGTTCCATCCATCTTCTCCAATCTTTAGTTTCTCTTCTCCACATCACCTCTGCATACTTTCTTATTTCATCCATCCATCTCACATGTGGTTTCTTTCTGGGTCTTTTACAATCTCTTGGAATCCAGTTTAAGATTTCAATTGTCCATCTATTATCATATCTTCTAGCAATATGACCTGCCCAACTCCACTGCAGTCCTTTAATTTTTTTAATGAGATCAGTAACACCTGCTTGTTCTCTTACCCATAGTACAGTAATTGGTAATGAATAATGATTTTTATTCTTATCCAAATAACTAATCACTTCTATTACTAAATACTCAATTTGCTTTATTAGCTTTCTATTCCAGACATTTTGTGGAAAATTTGATGTTTGTATTGTTTTTGAAACAACTGCTACTTGTAGTAGATTTCAATATTCTATTAAATTATAAAATTTAAAATATTTAACTTAGTCATTACAGTAGTATATATTTGATTAAAGAGTATTAGAAAAAAGTTATCTTTCATTTTAATGAAATTAAGAATTCTGATTGACTGTCTCACAATGATTATTTTATTAGGAACTTGATTAAAAAAATATTATAGCACTCTCTGTTTAACTAATAAAATGAATGTGAACTTTTATAAAAAATTCAATGACTGAAATGAAAGTTTAAAAAAGATTAGTAGATTTAAACTGTTAAAAAGATATAATTTTTTAAGAATGGAAAGTAACATATAGATCTGAAAAACGATGTCATTACAATGGTGGATGGAACTGTTGAGAAATTTTGAGCAGATAAAAAAAATTAAACGAGATAACTTCTTTTAGTAATATATATTAATTTTATCAAATTTTACAATAATTTTATGAAGACATTCATCATTTTCTAATTTTAAAAATGAAAAACTGATAGTCATAGTATATGGAAAGTTTTAAAATATAGTTATCTTAAAAACTACTAGAATAGTTTTTAACATATATGTATGCACTACTACATCAATATCTTTAAAAAAATCAAATTCATCTTATTGAAGACATTTATTATGCTGTTGACCATTAAACTCAAATGATTTGCTGTTATTAAAATTTTGCACAAAACAAAGGTTGATTATCTCAAACAATTTGTTTAGGCAAAAAAATTGTATTAAGTATATGAATGCATCTATACTTAAAACATTTGATTAGATTAAATTCCATTATAGTTAAAAGTCAGATAAGCACTTACATGCGCAAGTCATTGGACGATAATAAAGTAGGATAATTTAAGGTTAAAATAATAATTTCATTAAAAATAGATCTTATTCCAATCATATTCTTAATAAACTTGCTCTTTAAAAGCATCTAGTATTTGTGCTTCACTTTAATAACTATTGAATATCAAAATTGCTAATTCAGATTTTCAGAATTACAATAATATTAAGGTATAGAATTTTCTTAAGGAATGCATTACGAATGCAAGTAAATCTCTTTGTAAACACTCTAAAAATAATCATGACTAGTCTAATAAAAATACTGTTATTATTATTGACTTTAATCTTAATCAAAAAGTAAATGTGACACTTTCTGCTTGACAGAATAACAAATTGAATGTGGATATTGGGAATCAATATAGAGTTAAAGGCAAAAATTTAACAATTGACAAAATGGCTAAAATGATTTGGTGGATTAAAATTGCACAGAAGATACGGGCATTCACTGATAGTAGAGACATTAAATATGTTTTTTGAAGTATTGAAAATAATATAAGTCTACCAATGTCACTCTTATACACAATGACAATGGTATTTGAAATAATAGAAAAAAGTATTTTTTGTATAAAAATATAAGAATTGAGATGATGCCTATTAATGCCATATCAATTCTATATACTAATTTAGATTTGTATATGTGCATTCTATTTAGTAAAGCTAAAATAGCTCTACATAACATTAAAATAAAATGTTGGAAGTCATAATGAAATATGTGGAGAACACATTTATTCAACCAGGAACGCATTATTCATTCTAAATTATTATAATGTTAAGAAAGCCGTTTTAGAATATTTTAATGCCTTTTTTCAAATTACTAGTTTGATTAAGCAATATATAAAAAGATTCTTTTAAAAGTAAATAAACTCATTTTTATCATTACCATTAACGGCTGACTTCAGATAAAAATTAGAAATATTTTTTTAAATGCAACACTTTTAAAAGCTGATCAGAATAACTTGAACTAGCATAACAATTGCATAATTGTTTTCTTATTTTCAAAATTATATAATCAGTTATTCCTATAACAAAAACTCATTAATGCAGTCTTCTTATGAAAAAGTTTTAAAAGTGTTAGATAATAGGAAATGTGTTACAAATAACATCTAAATTTAATAAAAATTATGAAATGAAAATTGTTTTGATGGTGCAACCAATTTAATATAAAAATATTTTGAATCACATGGGTACTGAATATTCTAAAGGTAGTCTTAAAATATTACTTAAAATATAACTATGAATATCATGAAGATTAATACAGAGTAATCTTACAGACATACGAAATAATATAAGTTGATATAAATAAATCATGTAGAGATGTTTTTTTACCTAGTATCTGTACAATAAGAGTTAAATAAAAGTTTTTCCTTAAACAGAGATCATTATCATTCTGATGATATCTCAATAGGATTTTGTTATTGAATGAACTTCTCTAGATCAGTGTTCTTCAAACCTTGGTCTGTGGCCCGGTGCCGGGCCGCGGAACTTTTCTGCAGGTCCGCATGCTAGACGGGCAGTAAAAAGTTTGTAATAGTAAATAATAAGAGTTTAAACTTTTAATTAATATAGCCAATTTTTATTTATTTTTTCATCTCATTTTTACCCAATTAGAAAAAAAAGAAAACAAAACAAAAACAAAATCTAATCAATCATTCATAAATTAAATTGTTTTTCTAGTTATCATAGATGTTTATGGGGGGGGGGGGGTAGAATTAAATTTTTTATTACTTTTCTGAAAAAATTTTTAAAAAAGTTTTTTATTATATAAACTCCATATATATATAAAACTTTATTTTATATATTTAACATTGTCGTTTTGATCAGTTATAACAATTATGCTTATCTTTAAGAAAATTTATCTATAGACTTCTGCCGGTCTGCGAAATCTTATCCTTATTTTTGCTGGTCCGTGGAACCTTATCCTTATTTTTACCGGTCCGCAGGTGTGAAAAGGTTGAAGACCACTGCTCTAGATTACTAGTGCTTTTATTATAAAGTCAGTCCTTCTCTGATGTTTACTTGGGTTAACACATATATTCAGGTTTTAGCTGGTTTAATTTAAAATGATGTCACCTATAATTTCCTTAAACTTTAAAAACACTAGTTTTTCAGTAAGTAGATTTTTCGGATTTAAAGTGAAATATTTGATGGTGGTTATCATTTGTATATAGTAAACAAATTGAATGAGCCAAAACGAATTGAAGTTGATCAGATATCATGTTTGAACAGCATAGATAATAAAAAGTTTCATTATAGTTTGAAGACATTAAATAGCTATTTGCTTTGGATATTGATATTCTTCAGTAAAATCTACATTAAGATTCATAGTCTGGGCCTTTGTTCAAATCTAATCTATTGGCTTAGAAAAAAAAGCAAGCCTTGCATTATTATTACATCTCATTTGGTCTATATATTAGAAATATAATTATATTAACTTTATAATCTGCTTTAATCAACACATTTACATATAAATGTAAAACGATAATTGCTTGTGTCTCTTATTAATTCTAGTAATTTAATTATATGAAAATAATTCTGAATATATTTTTTAATTAATTTTACACATTCAATGTTGTACATATTTTAATTAAAATAAGAAAGAAAAATAAACGAATTTTTTTTTTGCCTTTTACAATTAAAATAAATATAACAGGTAAACAACCAACCTGTCTCAACATGAAATAATTATAATAAATTTTCTCAACAATTTGCAAAGTTTAAGATCATATAACCAATTTATTTCTTTTTTATCTCAATAAACATATATATAAAATTGTACTCATAATCACATTCTTTTGAAACGTATATAGAATCATTTATTGCAGAAATTATTTAAATTAATGCATAAGATTAGCAATATATTCAGCAGGGCGATCGCTTATATCAATGTATATCACTATTGAGAACATTATTATAATTTAACTTACAATAAAGCAATAAGCTAATAATCAATTTGTTTTAAATCAAGTAAAGCTATAACTGAAATTTCAAATGGTTTTAATTATGTATGACAATAAAGTTGATTTATAAGAACAGTTCCAAATGACCTGCAAGATTTTGTGATGATAGGGACAGCATTGAACATAATCTATAAAGATATAAAATACATTTCCATATTTAAACCATAATATTTTTGTAATTATCATTTAGTTACTACATTAAAAATATTTTGATTCAGAGATATCACTGAAAACATCTTGAAGTGAGTGCCAGTCATCTTTTTACTCAGGACATACTGTAATCAGGAGCTTGGTGAAAATGCTTATTATGGTTGACTAAATGCATTATCATTTGTAAGTCATTTCAATAACCACATCCATATGTTTAAAATGTAAAAAAAATTATATTTTCGATAATATGAGATTAAAGCAGATAAAATTGGCAAAACTCCCTTCATACACTAGTGTCACTCAAAGCAAGACAGTAATCAATGGATGCCAGAAGGCTTGTGCATAAAATCCATATCTAGTGCCTACTCAGCCAATATTCCCAAACTAGTTTCTGGCTTGTGGCCTTTGTCAGTGAGCCTTGGATCTGAGAGCACTGCACCTAGATCTTAGGATCTAATGCAACCCTCCAGCAGCTACCCTTTATCTCTACATAACTACAAAACTATGAGAATAAAATTGAAAACACACAAATGTTTTCAATCTAAGCTCAATTGCTTATCTAGTCATATGGGTCTGAATTCTGTTCAGCACCCATACATTTTGGTGTGTTTGGTTTCTTTGTAACCATAGCCACCACCTTCCTATTAGGCAGGATTGGTATTAATCCATTAAACATCACATGATCACTATCTCCCATGCTTACTCATAACTGCTGTTAAAATAAGCAAAACTCACTCTATCCTGCCTAATAGGAAGGTGGAGGCTATGGTTATAAAAGAACCAAAGACACCAAAATGTATGAGTGCTGAACTGAGTTCAGACCCATATGACTATATAAGCTATTGAGTTTAGATTGAAAATATTTATGTGTTTTCAATTTTATTTTCAAAGTTTTGTAGTTATGTAGAGATAAAAGGTGGCTGCTGGAGGGTTGCATTAGATCCTAAGATCTAGGTGCAGTGCTCTCAGATTCAAGGCTCCTCACTGATGAAGGCCTCAAGACCAAAACTAGTTTGGGGATATTGGATGAGTAGGCACTATATGAGGATTTTATGCACAAGCCTTCTGGCATCCATTGATTACTCTGTCTTGCTTCGAGTGACTCTACTATATGGAGAGAGTTTTGCCTATTTTAACAGCAGATATGAGCAAGCATGGGACATAGTGATCATGTGATGTTTAGAGATTAAAGCAGATAAGTAAAATAATTGAAAAGTAAAAATACTGGACATTGTTAGTGTTAATTAAAAGCATTTTTATATTTGTACTTTGCTTTATAAAAGTTATGTAAAAGATTGTACTTTGCTTTATAAAAGTTATGTAAAAGAAAGTACTTCTAATATAAACAACACAAGTATTTAGATATTAACTGAATAGAGATTGTAGTTAATACCCTCATCCTATAAATCCATGCATATCAATAAATTCAAACAATATTTAAAATTTGAAGTATTTGTCCTTGCATTGGTAGTTGAGAGGTCACAGGCAGTTGCTTGGGTTGCGGGTTCACGTCCCAGCCGATGCTATGACACTTGAAAAAAAATTACATAAAATTATGGTTAGGTGATGATACCAGTTGACTGAAATGTATTCCAAAAGTGATTGTCATAATTTTTTTTCATATTTTATTTCCTATATTAGCAAAACTAGGAATGTGTATTCTAAAATTATTATATGTGACCATTGCAATATATAAAAATTAGACACAGTACATATCACTAGCTAAAAATTCAAATATACAATGTCAATCATCCTGTCCCCCTCTCATGTTATGTTTTTTCAACAATACTTGTTTGTGGTCATGCTGTTTGAAATTCAGACTTTATTCACAAGATAGCATTGCTGAAAAAATATAACATAGATGATATTAACATTATGTGCACATAAACATATGTGTATACATTAATGTAAAAAATACTAAAACAAAGTTTAAATATAAAATTTAATAAGATTTATTGTACCACGTATGCTTTCAATGCTTTCACATAAAACTTGGTACAATATTTTTTACTAAATTGTATATTTAAATTCTGATTTAGTAATTTTTACATTAATAGTTATAATGACAGAATATCAAAATGTAATTATAAATATATAATGATTAAAATTAGTTAATACTTAGATAATCCCAATATCAATAACAATATCAATGAGTTATCAATGCAAACTGTTGTAATGTTAAAGATGAAATGCTTCTTTATTTATAGTTGAATATATTTATTTACACCAAATATTCCAACATGACAGCAAAGACTAAAATTATTAAAACAAAAAGTTTAAATAAACCCCCTTAAATAGATAAATATAATCTCTTCTGAATACAGATAAATAAATGGTCAATTATTACATTACAAACTGCAATTATAATATTCATATTGCATCCAAAGTATTACTTAAATAATATGTATGATAATGTTCAAAGCTAAATAGGTTTATAGTAATCATTAAATCAGTCATCATTTAGACAATACTGGTATTCAAGGCAACCCTCTTTTAACAATCGAGATAAAATTACATCTTTATTTATGATCCAATATATTCATGTAGACACTAAAGATTGGAACTTGACCACAGATATTAAAATTATTAACACAAAAATGTTTAATACAAAGATGTTTAAATAGACCTTCTTAAATAGGTAAATATAACCTGTTTTGAATGCAGACTAATAATAGTCAAATAGAATATTACAAACTTCAGTTATAATTTGCAAAATGGGTTTAAAATCAGTCAACATTTAAATAATCCCCAATTTCAACTTGTTCTCAAGGCAACATCTTTTTAATAAGAAAGATGAAATCACACCTTTATTTATGATCCATTATATTTATGCAGACCCTAAAGATTGCAATGTGACCACAGAGATTGATATTACTGATACAGAGAAGTTTAAATAAACCTTTTTAAACAGGTAAATATAATCTGTTTTGAATGCAACTACAATTTCAATCTCTTCCCCAATATATACAGTAGGCTAAAAGAGATGTCTAGTAAATGGAAACATGTTTGTTAGTTTTCAAATTAATTTATGCTGCCTAGGCAGACTATCATTACAATATTTAACTCACATGTAAACATCTAATATATTATTTAAATTTTGTATTAAAGTCAACAGCACAAATGGTACAATTACTTTGGTTTTTGTAAATATGTGTTTACTATAAATTTTGTTCTCTTCTATTAATAAAATATATAAAACTGATCATTCTTAATTAATAATATTCAATGAATAATCTGACATATATTTCTTGCTAGAAACTTGATCCTTTTAATCCCCAATTAAGCATATTTTTCTAATATTTTTTATTCTTATAATTTAAATCAGCTAATAACATAAACATTTATTTAGTTACTAGATAGTTTAAATAACAGAGATGCTTGAATTAAATAACTCAATAATGCAAATCTTAACATTATGCAAGTTCATTTTATTAAGAATAGCAAAAAAACTCAAGAAATATCAATATAAATATGTCTAGGAACAAACATTTAGTCTCTTCTTTTACCAAGTACTATCTTCCTATAATAAATTATACCTCTATTCTTAATATAATATTATTTATTCAATTGTTAAAGTGGATTCCAATTTTTAAATGTAAGGTTTATGGAATAATATATGAAATAGTATAATATATGGAATGGCATATGAAATTATAGAATGAGTACTAAATTATCCATACAGTAGCACCACTAAGTGCAAACCTTTATAATCAATGGATGCAGGAAGGTTTGTGTGAAAAATCCTTATCTAATGCCTACTCACCCAACATCTCCAGGTTAGTTTCTAGCTTGATGATTTTATCAGTGGAGAGCTTTGCAATTGAGTGTGCTGCACATAGGTCTTAGTATCCAATGCAACCTTCCAGCAGGCACCTTTTACCCATTTGTTTAACTATAAAGCTAGGAGCTCAAGATGAAAACACCATAATGTTTCCAACCCAAGCACCTTCACTTGCATAGTCATGTAGATCTGAGCTCACTTCAGAATGTATACCTTTTGGTGTTTTTGGTTTTTCAAATACCATAATCATCATTATTGTATGAGATGGAAAGCTATAAAACCATCAAAACATCACACAATGACCATTTCATATCCCAACAATGGCTGTTAATAAGAGTATAAAACTCTCCATACAGTATCACAGTCAAGTGAAAGCCTTTATAATCATTGGATATAGGAACATTTGGGAATAAAATCCCTATCTAGTGCCTACTCATCCAACATCTTCAGACTACCTCTAATTGTGGATTTCATAAAAGAGGAGCACTGAATTTGAGAGCACTGCAACTAGATCTTAGGGTCCAATGCAATACTCCAGAAGCCACCTTTTACCTATTTGGTTGACTGTAAACATAGGAGTTTAAGATAAAAGCACCATAATGTTTCAAACCCAAGCACATTTACTTGTATTCAGCAACTATACATTTTGATGCCTTGGGTATTACAAAAATGACAATCACTATTATCCTATGGTCAGGAACTGAATTCAGATCTATATGTCTATACAAGTGAATGTGTTTGACTTGGGGGACATTATGGGATTCTAGCCTTATAGTTAAACAAATAGGTAAAAGCTGTCTACTGAAGGATTGCAATAGATACTAAAATCTAGGTGCAATTATCTCAAATCCAAGGCTCCTACTGATAAACACTACATGTTAGAAACTAGTCTGGGGATGTAGGATGAGTAGGCACTAGATAGGAATTTATGCACAAACCTTCCTGAATCCATTGATTATGAAGTCTTGCACTATGGAGAGTTTGGTAGTCTTATTAACAGCATTTTTAAAGCATATGGTGAAACAGCATTTTTAAAGCATATGGTGATCATATGATGTTTGATGGTTTTATATCTATACTGCATATAGAATAAATGGTGACTGTAGTTTTTGAAAAACCAAAGACACCAAAATGTATAGATGCTGAACTGAGTTCAGATCTATATGTCCATACCAGCAAATTTTCTTGGGCTGGAAATCTTATAGTGATTTTAATTTTGGGCTCCTAAATTTTATAGTTATCCAAATAGCTAAAAAGTGGCTGCTGGAGAGTTACATTAGATCCTATGATCTAGGCACAGTATTTTTAAACCCTAGGCTCCTCATCGATGAAAGCCACATGCTATAAACTAATCTGGGGATGTTGGATGAGTATGCTCTAGATATGGATTTGTGCCCAAAGATTCCTGCATCCATTGATTATGAAGGCTTGCATTTGGTGGTACTACTGTATGGAAAATTTGGTACTCCTATTAACTGCATGTGCAAACTTATGAATAGGTGATCATGTGAAATAATAGTATGCTAATTTATATGCTTAATTATATATAAGGCTTTAATAGTTAAAGGATATAAATTAATATTTTATAATATGAATGTATATGTCAAATCATGCATATATTTACATAAGAAAATTGAAATGAACAGACATATAATTAATAAGATAACAAACTAAAGAAATAGTTAAAAGTCATCATTGAACATTATCAACTATAGTGGTAGCAAAGATAAGCTTTTAAGATATTTTAAAAACGTGTGTGTAGAATATACATTATTAAAGTAAGTTATCTCGAGTCATTTTTCTAAAATAATCACAACTTATTAAAATGATTTACATAATAACCTCCAATATAGTAATTAATTAAATTGATCTCTGAGAAATATAGTTGTATTTAAAATATAAATCAATATTTAATAGCAAAGTTTACTCAATAATAATCATTAGCTTTTTTTTATTTGTCTATCAGGTTTATACTAATAATCAGAGATGTTTTATTCCATTGATAAAATGTCAACTATTTCAATAGTCAGAATTTTACCATTATTTCAGTTAAAAAGAAAAGTCTGTACATATTCCAACATACACATAAAATAGAGGCTACAACCGTAGTCATTGTCCTATGTTATCTGCTTGGCAAAATTCAAAAGATCGTTAATGCAGTTATTAAATTTATGATTATTGTTTAATTTTAAAGCTACAAAAATGGTAATGTAAATGGCGATTTTATATTAAATTAAAAAATAATATAAATTTTTAAGTATAACTTAATTCATAATATTTTTTGACCTACATAATTAAGTAAAAATATATATTTTTACATTTTAAATTTAGAAATTGTTAGTAATATGATTTTTTCTCTACAGTACAGGTTTTTTTTTTTTATATCTGTACTTATATATGTAATATAAAGGGGGTTTTGAGTCAGACTTACACACAACCCTCAACCATCCATGCTATCTTATACCGCTGATACACTTGATCACAGACATATCGAAAATATAAATAATTACCAATATACATATTTTGTGCTAAATCAGCACTCGTCAGTTGGTCCAGATTATAATCTTCTAACATATATACAATCAAATCTCAGCTTATATTAAGATAGCCAATCTTCAGACTTTAATGAACAGTTTTCAAACCACTCCACCCCACAACTCTTCAGCTATTCATTTCATTGAAAATCTGATGATGGAATGCTCAAAGCCCACCTTAGTGCCAACTTTCTCATCCTACCCATGTTGGCCACAAGTCACTCTGACATGTACAGGACATAATCCATTTACATACATATACTTAATGAAATGGACAGCTGAAAAGTTGTGAGGTGGAGTGGTTTGAAGCCTGTCCATTAAAGTATGAAAATTGGTTATCTTAATATAACTGAGCTTTGATTGTATATATATGTGTGGAGATGATAATCTGGACCAACTGATGAGTGCTGGTTTAGCACAAGTTACATATATTGGTGATTATCTTTTTGACATGTGTGTGTGTGATCAAGTGTATCAGCAGTATGAGATTATGGATGGTTGAGAGTTGTGTGAGAGTCTTGAGTTCAAACTCACTATATATTAAATATATAAGTACAGATATGAAAAAGCGAGCACTGTAGAGAAAAAAAACCTCCTATTTCAAAATAAAGTGTTGTAAGGTCTGCACAACCCTTGTACATGTATGTAAATGGATTATGTCCTGTAAATGAGGTATCAGAAAAAACTACTATTTCCAAAATAAAGTGCTGTAAGGTCTGCACAACCCTTATATATGTATGTAAATGGATTATGTCCTGTACATGAGGTGTCAGAGTGACTTGTGGTCAACATGGGCAGGATGAGAAGATTGGCACTAAAATGGGCTTTGAGCATTCCATCATCAGATTTTCAAAGAAATGGGTGGCTGAAGAGTTGTGGGATGGAGTGGCTTGAAGCCTGTCCATTAAAGCATGAAGGTTGTCTATCTTAATATAAGCTGAGCTTTGATTGTATATATGTGTGGAGATGATAATCTGAACCAACTGACGAGTGCTGGTTTATTACGAAATATATATATATATATTGGTGATTACTTATTTTTTCAACATATGTGTATCGATGATTGAGGGTCGTGTGAAAGTCCGAGTTCAAATAGTAAATAAGATCATCAATAACAGACAAGTGAGAGTACTTAGTGCTAATAGACACATTAAAACAATAATGTGCTTAAATGATAAAAAAATATAATCATATCTAAAATTCAATAGACCTAGTCTGTTTTATCATTACATAAATTTACACATACAGACTCAGACATGAACACTATCATGACAATTATAATACACGTAAAATTAAATACATTTCGAGATTTGCCAATAATCCACCAATGTAAACTAAAACGTTTCATTTAAATATACACACACCACACACACCTATTATTTCAATTTAAAATTATAACATTTATTTTTTAAATACAGTATTCTTATTTTCTTTTCTTGCATTAACAATTGTTCATTATTTTTTAGGTGACGCCATTAACACAATTTATTTTGAACAAAAGAAAATTTAAATTTTCTATAATATATATAAATATTCAAATGACTTGCAAACAATTGCGACATAAATATCAATGAATTAACAACAGATGACCGTATAAATGCTATCATTAAGGTTTAATTCGTTTTCAAAATTAATATAATAAATAAAAATACTTTAATAACATTATGTCTTCATAAATAATTTTAATACTTTTAACATGATTTAGTGTAATTATATTTGATTATTTACACAGGAATACATATTTTTACAATAATATATTATAAAAAATAGATAATTTTGAAGTAGATATTTTTATAATCATAAGTCTGTGCTCATATACCCTATATATTACATATATTGATACAAGTATATAATAAGCCTGTATTTCGGTTAAAATCATACATTATTAAAAAAGTGGTTTCTTTTAAATTCCCGCTAAATGTTCAAATTGGAAATAACTATTATAAATAACATAAAAAAGAGAAAATAATACTTACTTACGAACACCTTTTAAACATTTAAATTCACTCATATCTGTATATGGTGAGTGATACCTTTAATACTTCAGACCTTTTTAATTAAACGGAATTTTGGTTTTTAGGATCAAAAAGGTAGTTTACTTCTTAAATAAATGTATTTTCATAAGAAAAAGGCAAAGTTTCTAAGATTGATCAAATTTATAAGTATAGTTTTTTATTTTTTAAATACATACAAATATAAACTTCTAAGCATTTCCTCCTGAATGAAAAATATTAGCAATACACATGTATAATTTTGTTGTGGAACTACAGTTAATTAATTATAATGTCTTTATTTAGATTAATGTACATGTATTTTTTAATTTTATAAAAATTAAAAAAAAAAAAATTCCTTCTGAGTGTATTTTCCCGAATGCATTTTAAACAAATACAAGAGTGAAACTTTATTTAACTATATATGGATTTGGATAGAATTCCTATTTCTGGAAACAAACATAAAACTCATTTTTCTAAATAACTTCAACATTTGTCTCACATTTTGTAAGAAATCAATAATACTAAAAAAATCTTTAATATGTTGTTTAAAATATCATTAGCTCATTTTACATCAAAAATGTATGCACAAACTTTTAATGGCATTTCCAATAGCTATCTAGAAACTGGTTGTATTAGGTTGAAATTTGTGAACATGTTAATTCAAATATATTTAAACATGAAAAACTATTGGGATTTCAATGCAACTATATTATGGGCAACATTATGCAGCCATTCCATGTTTTAAATTATAACCATTTTAATTTAAACAATATTAAACCTTTCATCACTTCTTTCTAGATATCATGATGTATAAAGTGTATCTTTCAAGATGGACTCTGATTTTTGTTCTCAGATATCATTTTGATTGTATATTATTAGATGGAATTATAATTATGCAAAAAAAATCATAATAAATCAAAATGAATGAATATAAAATCTTGTTACAAATTGTAACCCTTTTTAGAGTTTCTCAGGTTTACTTCCCTATCTTGGTTAGTCATCTACATAAGAGCTAATCCTCTTGATTGAAAACAAATCATATCAATTCTTATCATCTGTCATTTTTTTTAATTATTTGAAATTCTGAAACATTATTTCATATACATGCATGTATATATAAGTGTACATACTTTTACAAATATATTTACCATCACATGTATGTTCTAAAAAAGTGTTAAGACTAAAGATATTTGATAATTTTAAAATTGATAATGTTAAATAAATACCAACAAAATGTATTGTTAGTTCAATATTATACTGGTTTAGGACCTTGATGCCTCTATGTTAATTATCTTATAAACCTTTTAAAATCATCATTATCAATTACAATGTATTCAAATATTGTTTACTTATTTATTATTATATTTACATGCATACATATAATTCTGCTTAGGCTTAAAGTTAGCCTGTAATATATGCATACACACACACACACACATATATATATATATATAATCAAAACTACCCCAAATCTAAAATTAAACCAGACCAGAATAAAAATAATATTAAAACACAACCTAAGGTTTCACTGCTACAAGCAGACTTCTCAAGTGTAAAGAAATAAAAAAAAAAAACACACATTATATATACTATTAAAAACTACCCACAAATCCATTCACTTCCCATCCACCCTTAATATTAAAAGAACTCTTAAATAAGTTAATTGCTTCAGAATCATAAATTTTCAATAATAAAGACTCTTTAATTCTTCTTTTGATTTCATTTCTCTCAAAGAAGACAACCTTAGCTTCATCAAAATCAATAGTGTGGCCTGTATCTTTTTCATGGACATACAAAGCAGAACTAAGATATCTATTTTTAACTCTACTTTTATGAACCTTTACTCTTTCATTTAAACTCAAACTACTCTGACCTATGTAAACCTTCTTACAAAATAAACAAGGAATAAAATATACCACACCAGGAATAGTCTTTCTATCAAAAACTTGTGTGTAGGTTTTATTGGGTTTTAATTTATAAGAGTATTGGTAATTTGGGTATTTAGTATGGGTTTGTGGAGCTTAATTTTTAATAATTTTCCATTTAATGATATTAGAAGGATTAAAAATTTGTCTAAATTGAGTGATAAGATAGAATCTTTACGATGGCAGATTTATTTTCTTAAAAAATGTAGGGAATTTAGTGTTTTTCCTAGGTGTTGTGTTATTAATTTTAGTAAAAATAAAAAGTTGATTCAAAATAAAAATTTAGTTTTTAAGTTACAAACATATATATTGAATAGTTTTTTAAAAGATATTTTTGTAAGGTTTTATAAATTTATTTATCTATATAAAAGGAATAGATTTTATTTAGAAAGGAGGCAAGATTTTAATTATTCAATTTTGAATTTTTTATGAGACAGTTTAGACAGAATAGGTCAAATTTATATTGTAAAAAATATGAAAGAAAATTAAAGTGGTTGTTTGGGAAAGTTAATAAAGTTTATTGTAGTGATAAAGGTTATGAGAATAATGTTTCTGAGGATAGAGTTGTTAATCTTACGGATTTGAAGTTAAATGATAGAGAATTAGATATTCTTGGTAAAGGCCCAAATTTTGTTCCATTTCATTCAAAAAATATAGTTTTTGATACAATTTCGTCTATTGAATCTAGTAATTTGAGTGATGAGCAGAAAGTTGGTATTCAATCGATTTTGAATAAAAGTTTAAAAAGGAAAGAAAAATTTGTTATTGATCCTGCTGAGATTAAACATCTTAAAAATAGGTTAATTGCTAATGATGTAATCATTTCTCGTGAAGACAAAGCTGGTAGGTTTGTTATTATGAAAGGAGATGATTTCAAAGAGAAAATGGATAGAGAATTAAATAATGGTAAATATATGTTGTTAGATAAAAATCCAGGTAATTTGATTAAAAGAAAATTGATAGATATTATGAAGAAAATGGTTAATTTAAAATTTTTTAATAGAGTAGATTATTTAAAATGCTATCCTAATGATTTTACATCAGCTAAGATGTTTGTGAATATTAAAACTCATAAAGATGGTTTTCCTTTAAGATTTATTTTTGATTTTACAGGTAGTGTTGTAGAAGGTATTTCTAGATTCTTGAATAATTTTTTAAAACAATTTGTTGATTTTGGTCAGTACACAGTTTCTTCTTCTTTTGAGGCTTTTGATAAGATTAATAATTTTAAAATGGAAAGTAGTTGGGTATTTGGAAGTTTAGATATTGAAAATATGTATCAGTCTGTTAATAGGTTAAGCAGTATTGATGTTCTTTTGTCTGTATTGATTAAGAAAAGTTCTTTATCAAAAAAATAAAATTAAGGTAATTAAAGATTTGCTTTTGTTATTGGAAGATTCTATGTATTTTACTTATAAAGGTAATTTTTATAAGATTAAGGAAGGGTGGATAATAGGTTATATTATTTCTCCTTTAGTATGTTCAGTTTATATTAGTTTTATGGAAGAGGAAATTATTATTAAAAAGAATTGTTTATATGTAAAATTATTTGTCAGATATGTTGATGATTGTTTATTTGTTGTTGAGAATGGTAAATTGAAGGAATTTGTAAATGAGTTTAATTGTTTTGATCCTTCTATAAAATTTGTGTTAGAAGGAGGGGGTTAGATTTTGGTAAGTTAAAATTTTTAGATCTTTTGGTGATTAGAAATATAGAAACTAATTGTTTATTGTGCAGTCATTTAGTTAAAAGTAAAGAATTAAGATCTATAATTAAACCTGATAGCTATCAGTCTGTATCTCATAAAGTAGCTGCTTTAAGGAATTATTGTCATAGGAATATTAAATTAAATAATTCTAGTGGGGTAGCTTTGTTTCAGAAATATCAATTTTATAAAGATTATTTAAGTGTTGGATACTCTGATAAATTTGTTAAAAGTATTTTATTTAATAGTAATATTTGTAAGGATGTAAAGGTTAAAGAAAAATATGATTTTATTTCTTTGCCATTTAAATTGTCTTCTTATAAAATTGTGTGTAGAAATAGTAAATTGTTTGGAAATAAGAAAATTGCTTGGAAAAGGGGTGTTACATTGAATAATTTATTGAATAATACAAAGGAAGTTTTTGATAGAAAGACTATTCCTGGTGTGGTATATTTTATTCCTTGTTTATTTTGTAAGAAGGTTTACATAGGTCAGAGTAGTTTGAGTTTAAATGAAAGAGTAAAGGTTCATAAAAGTAGAGTTAAAAATAGATATCTTAGTTCTGCTTTGTATGTCCATGAAAAAGATACAGGCCACACTATTGATTTTGATGAAGCTAAGGTTGTCTTCTTTGAGAGAAATGAAATCAAAAGAAGAATTAAAGAGTCTTTATTATTGAAAATTTATGATTCTGAAGCAATTAACTTATTTAAGAGTTCTTTTAATATTAAGGGTGGATGGGAAGTGAATGGATTTGTGGGTAGTTTTTAATAGTATATATAATGTGTGTTTTTTTTTTTTATTTCTTTACACTTGAGAAGTCTGCTTGTAGCAGTGAAACCTTAGGTTGTGTTTTAATATTATTTTTATTCTGGTCTGGTTTAATTTTAGATTTGGGGTAGTTTTGATTTTATATTGACTAGTTTAGCTTTATGCTTGTAATGTTTATATATATATATATATATATATATATATATATTACACACACACACACACACATATATATATATGCACACTAAATTAGACTTTCTCGTACCCAAAAGACAGTAAATGAGCCATGTTAATTGTGTGGGTGTGCCTATATAATTAAAGTTTATATAAAAGAGAAATTAGCAAAAATAGAAGTTACTTATAAAAATGTTAAAGTCTAGAATAACTTAAACATTAGATAAGTAATAATATTTTATTAATATTTTGAATAAATTATTTAAAATTAAATAAAAAATTTCTTTATGATACAATTACATTATTTAAAATATTTCTCATTTTGATAAAACTCTAAATTTTTAAAGTAACAAAAGAAAGAAAATTATTTTTGTATAAACAAAAGTATTTATAAAAGTTGGAGTTTCAACACATTTATGCTTAAAAAGACATTAAAAAGTAGCTAAGAATTTATTTTAACTTACACTGATTTGATGAAATTTAAGGTAATCAATTACTATTGTGTTAAAGTTTTAATCTTGTTTTTGCTAATTTTGTAGAAAAATACTTAAATTAAATCATCAATATGTATTAGATACTAATTTATAATTTAATTAAAAAGCTTGCAGAGTTAAGAGAGAAATTGTTGATAGCAATCTTCATCACAGTCAATATCTAACAATGACATATATCACAGTATGTGTGTAAGATTTATAGTTTACTGTACCAGAAATACAAAGAGTATAAAAAGTTAAATGACAATTAAAAACTGTAAATAAATGAATTATTCTATTTACCAAGATATTTATATATGGTTATCTATATATGAGGCAATTGAAACAAAGTTGTCTCTGTAAGGTTATGTATATATTAGTCCAATCTACTATAATGGTATAGAAAAAGTGATGTGAGAAGATAAAAAATATTATCATCCTATAATTAGTAAAATAAATATAATACAATAATATTGGAAAATAACAAAGAAGCATCTATGCTAATGTTCTCTGTCTCATGCACCTTTGTTAGTTGCCAATCAATCTTAATTCATTTTACTGATAATGGAATAAAATTTGCCAGTTCCCAGGTCACCCCCTCTCCACACTATTACATACCATGGCTCCTGTTGGGTGCTATTTGTAATGATATGGAATGAAAAGGTGACATAGGACATAACAAATATTTCCCATAAACAATAAAATGAACACAGAGACTAAGAGCAGAGAATCAGCACTGTAATAAAATAAGTCGTATTATTCATTACTATTTATACTAAAAATATTACTTATAGTAAAGATTACTTTTAAATATAGACGTGCACACTACAATATATTATATTGCCATGGTATCATTATTTGGAGTTCTTTTGAGTTTATAATTTCTTTTCAAATCAGTTTTTTTTCTGGTTTCTTGAAATATTCAGATTAAACAATCAGAAATTATTCCATTAACTTTTTCCTTTACATTTCTAATATAATGATGTAGGATATTCTATAGTATAATAATTTTCAGGACAATATAGGCTAAATTTATTCATTTTCCAATATAATTTTTAGATTAGCACTAATTTTCAGGTCAGATTTACTGTCTGAAATAATATGTGCTTGGATGGATACTTGATGGTTACTTGGATGAATACTTTGATTGAAATTTGATATGTGTTTGTGGGTTGTATATAATTCTTTTTAGTATTATGGTGAGAGTATTTAACAAACTACTATTTTATTTATAGACAATATATTCATGGTATCATAGGTGTTCCTGACTTGAACTGACTATGATAATGATTTTAGCAACTAATACATTTTATGCAGCATTGTTATTTGCTCATTTGCATATGATTATTAGCATTAGTATAATGCCTTCATAAACATATACTAAAATTGTACAAATGATTATAACTCATTATATGCACTTACTTGATGATGATATTTATCATCAGACATTATTATATAATATTTAAATCCAGTTACAAAAAACTGCTGATTATTTATTATCATTAAGATGCTAGGTATTTGGCTTCTGCTTTTATGCATACTTTTTATTTCATTATATACAAGAGTATATGATATGGATAATTAATAAATTAATTTTAAGAATTGCTAAGCCAGGCTTTTAAAACATCTTTATCAGAACTAGACTACAATTTATTTAAGGGGAATCTAAATATAATTGTAGTCTAACTTTGATAAAGATGCCCTGCATTGAAAGTCTAGCTTATATATATTATTGGTGTTTCTAGTTAACTATAAGTTACTATTGACTGATAGCCAACAATAGCTTATTTAATCTTCTTAAAACTCACGCTACTAACTGTAAACAGTAATTGTTAGTTAATTACAATACCATTGCTAAATATTGCTTTTAAATTATTATATAGAAATATGACCACTCATTATTTTCTTTATAATCAATTCATGAAAATATCTATCTATCTGTCTGTCTATCTGTCTATCTATCTATCTATCTATCTATCTATCTATCTGTTTATCTATCCATCCACCCACCCACCCACCCATCTATCTATCTATCTATCTATCTACCTACCTACCCACCCACCCACCCACCCACCCACCCACCCACCCACCCACCCACCCACCCACCCACCCACCCACCCACCCACCCACCCATCTATCTATCTATCTATCTATCTATCTATCTATCTATCTATCTATCTATCTATCTATCTATCTATCTATCTATCTATCTATCTATCTATCTATCTATCTATCTATCTATCTATCTATCTATCTATCTATCTATCTATCTATCTATCTATCTATCTATCTATCTATCTATCTATCTATCTATCCCCCCCCCCCCCCCCCCCCCCCCCCCCCCCCCCCCCCCCCCCCCCCCCCTATCTATCTATCTATCTATCTATCTATCTATCTATCTATCTATCTATCTACCTATCTATCTATCTATCTATCTATCTATCTATCTATCTATCTATCTATCTATCTATCTATCTATCTATCTATCTATCTATCTATCTACCTACCTACCTACCTACCTACCTATCTATCTATCTATCTATCTATCTATCTATCTATCTATCTATCTATCTATCTATCTATCTATCTATGTTTATTCAAATAAATTGTAATCCAGCTTTGATAAAGTTGCTTCACAGTATCAGAAAAGCCTGGCTTAGCAACCTTTTTATGTTTATCACAATTATTTATCAATAGTTACAATACTCTTTGAGAAATATTATATTACATTTTATTATAGGTTTAATATAGATACTGAAAAATAAAGGAACAAATAAAAAATTGATTATTTTTTATAAATAGGATTATTGGATTATAATAAAAACAGTTTTACATAAAATAATAATAATAATGATTATGTAATAACTGAAACACAGGCTTATTATATACCTGTGTCTATATATGTAATATATAGGGTATATGAGCACAGACTTTCACACGACCCACCACTCTCCACTCTACCTAATAACACCGATACACTCAAGCACATATATGCTGAAAAGTTAAATAATCACCAATATACGTAGAGTGGAGAGTGGTGGGTCGTGTGAAAGTCTGTGCTCATATACCCTATATATTATAATAATGATTATGATAAATTATATATTATGCAAGGTAAATTATTCAAAAATAAGAAATTCATAAAGCTGTTAAATAAAAAAGTTACAACAACAAAACTAAAATTTCAAAATAACTATTCAGTATATAAGTTTGCAAAAGCCCTATAAGTGATATAATTGAATGTAATTTAGGTAAATGATCACTTATTTTTCATGTTATGATAATTTGAGTTTGAAATAATTTAAAAATAATAGCAATCAATTTTATGTTTTTTTTATTTGATTTGTATCAAAAAGATGTAAGTTCAATCTGTTGACATATATACATATAATAACTTCATAATGTATTGGGCACTTAGCATGACTTCAAAAATCAAGTGTGGGAAAAACATCAAAAATAGATAAAATATTTTTATATAAACATATATATTTTTTTTGGATAGCTCATTCATAATCAGATTGGTTCCCAATCCATTATTGTTTATAGCTTCCAATCTAGTAATGTTAATAAATTCCAATCCAGTACTGTTTGCAGTTACCAAACTATTACTTTCATAGCTCCTAATTCAACACTGCTCATAACTACCTATTTATTACCGTTCTAAACTTTCAATATTATTTATAACTTACTATCTAATAATTTATATCATCTAATTCAAAACGGTTTACAGCTCTTAATATAGTACAATTTCATAGCTATTAATATAATATTGTTTTATTCTTAGCTGGATGTAAAATTAAAATTTATAAAACTTTAATCAACTAGAAATTAACAAATCAGGTGAATAATAGTGGAGAGACTAGAAATCTCTTAATTCTATACGACATGACTTAAAATTGTTACATTACGCATGCGTGTACAGTATAAGTAAATATATTATATTTAAATAACAAGGAATAACAGTGTTTTTCAAAAAGTTTAAATCGCAGCTAAAAAGCAAGTTATATTTAAAGACTATTCAAATATTGATGAGTTTAATTTAATTTCCAAGTATATAGAAATTTTTTCTTGAAGACAAACCCACAAATATATATGTGAACACACAAATAATCTGGTTTTTTAAATTATTCTGTTTATATAAACATATAATTATTTATAACGTCATATTTAATTGCCAAATACATAAAAATAAAAAAATATTTTTTCACATATGAAAATAAAATGATCTTATTTTTGTTAAATTATTCAGTTTATATAAAAATATAATTATTTATAAGGTTTTATAATATTGCTAAAATAAACATTTATGATTGAAATATTCTCTAATCCAATATCATTCTTTTATTTTAAAACATATTTTTTAATTAGAAAAGCATTATGAAATTATAAAACTACAACAACAATAATAACAATAACAATACCACCAACAGCAATAAAGTGGAATTAACCAAACAATGTTTAATATAATAAATATTTAAAATTGATGTATTATATTTGTAAAGTTAATTATTAGCTTTGTATTTGATGTTATATATATATTCAAAACATAAAAATATAATCTTAGCATTATTTAATTATATTTTTTATATAAACGGAATAATTTTTCTTTTGAAAAATCGAGTTTATTTTTATGTTTTGCAATTTTTTTTTCAAGTTTTATTTATTTGGCAATTAAATAAAGATTCATAAATATATTTTTATATAAACTTATCCCCCCGATCATTTATATGCTCGCACAAATGATTTATCAATTTGCGAGGATGAAATTTGCGTGTGAATTATTTTATAGTTTAAAATAAACGTCAGGAATTCTAAATATGGTAGTTAAGCAAGATTTGAAAGACAGATTAAACGGTTATCAAAACTTCTGATCCACCTGAATATAATATATTTGCTTAGGAATATAGATATATTAAGCGCTTCGTGATGCAGAGTGAGAAAAGCTTAACAGCGAAAATTTTAAATCTAATATGCTAAGCATGAATTCAATATCTTTGTAGAAATATCATAATCATAACAATAATAGGGTTGACATTTTTAATCATCTAGGTCAACTTATATGACTATTACTTATTTAATATATATGTAATATTAGAAATATTCAGTTGTGAATTTGTAAAATTGTTGAAGGCGAAGCTATCTTTGGCTGCCACACAAATATTATCAAAATCTCTCATGTACGTTTTTAGGATATGAAACCAATATCACACAAAGTGAAACTCAAGTAATTCTTAAGCTTAAGGATTTCTCAGCATTTGGAGAAATCTTTACTTTCTAGATATATACACGACAAAAAGAATTAAATAGCCTGTAGTTGAACTACTGTAAATTAAAGATTTAATAATCTAAATCTTTTTAAAAAATCCTAAAGTTTTAAACCCAAGCTAAAGATCAGTTTTTCCATATTTTTGAGCTCTCAGTTTGCTAACAACTGTAGACCTCTTTTACTCTTTGACTAGAAAGAGTAATACTAACAATAATGAATGATCTCTTAAATGCTTATTCGCGTTACGTTTCTGAGCGCGGTGACCAAACTTGAGTAAAAGACACCTTTTATTCTTTTATATTAAAGATAATAACGCAAAATTAAATAATAAAATTAAAATTTCATATGCAAACTAATCTTCTTGCATAACTATAGACCAAATATCAGAAATAAATTGATTTAAAGATGATAATTTTATAGTCCCACATCATTTTGCATCCAGTGATTACAGTATATGGCTTTAAAATAGAATGAAAAAAAAACAAAACACTATTTTAAGTACTGGGTAAAAATATGAAAATAAGGTGATGTTGTTGTAGGTATTAATCTTCCTAACTGAAAAGATAAAAGGAGTCTAAGTTGTTATAGAATTGAAATCTCAAAAATTTATACAAAATAACCTAGTGTCAGATCTATAATTTAGCCTGGGTTTGAAATCATAGAATTTTCTTAACTTTTATATTATTATCTTAAATAATATACAGAAAAGAAAGTGGTTTTTGAATGCATAAGTGGATTAATTTCGGATTTGTAATCTATTTTTCACTTCTGAATTGCAAAAGCCAGAATCCAGTTATCTAGCATAGAAATTTTAGAGCACATACTTTTCTCTATCAATTGATAACTCAACCTAATACTTGATGACTCTAAAGTAGCTTTAGGATGACTGCTATTGGAAGCGTATAAAAGATCATGTGTTGTTGGTATTAATGTACTAGTTTAAATAAAAATATCTGGTAAATAATATTTATTAATTTTAATAATCAGAAATGTTGAATAAAATTCTATTAAATTGTTTCATTCAATGTTGTATGACATGTGGATAAACAAACATACAGCTATCAACGGAAGAACAAACAATAATTTTTAGTAATATAAAAGATATTAAAAAAATAAAACAAATTAAAAAAAACTAATATTCTTCTTATTAATATGAATTTTTAATTCTTTGCCATTATATATATATATAAGAATAAAATAATCAGTGACTACAACAATTCATTTAGGTTCTCTTTGCTTTTCTTAAAACGATATTTGAACTCAGACTTTCGCACAACCCTTAACTATCCATACTATCTCATACTGCTGACACCCTTGATCACACGCATGTCGAAAAGATAAATAATCACTAATATTAGTATTTCGTGCTAAACCAGCACTCGTCAGTTGGTCCAGATTATCATCTCCACACATATATACAATCAGTGCTCAGCTTGCAGGTATGCAAAAGCCTATACTGTAGAAAAAATTCATATATTAAAACAATATTTATAAATTTCCATCATCAATAAATATTATTTAGAGCAAAACAAAAACAAAAAAACAAACAGGTATATATTATTTTATATAATTCATAAAATTAAAATGACATGCTTTTATAATATATTAAAGTGACAACATTTTAAAGGTTGAAATTTCATCAAGTGTCTTAATAAATTTTATCGTCTCAATGGCTTTAAACGGCTCAAAATATTTCACCAAGAATAAAAGTGGAAAAATATTTTTGAAATAAACTAAAAATAACCTGACAATAAATATGATCAGCTTTTTATAGAAAGTTAAAATCTTATACTAAATATTTTAAATTTCGTTTCATAAATTTTTACTTTAAATATAATGTTAAAACTAATTGTCATATGAATAAATTATATTTTAAGATAGAAATTAAATTCAAAGATAATTAAAATTTTAAAATGTCTCTGAAAATAATACTTAAACTTACTTGTGTTATAAAAAAAAAAGAAGTTTAATTCATTTCAGTACTTCAATAATTTATTTATACAAAAATGCAAAGAAAGAAATCATTTAAATTTTATAAATATAAAGTCGCTATAGTAACATATCTTCTTAGAAAAATGGAAAAAATATTTTACAAATTCTTAAATTAAGAACAAATGAAAAGTAAAAATTACAAAAAAAAAAAAAAATCATTATTTTTACTATACATTTAATTTAATAAAGGATTAAAATATAATTTCCATGATAACTCGCTATATTTTATAAATATTCCTTTTTCCAAAATATAATTATTGTTTTCCTATAATATGGAAAACTATAATTCCATAAATAGATACTTTTAAAAAATCCTGCTTTTAATATGGAAAATGTTAAATGTGGATTTATGATAAATTACATGTAATGCATGTTTTTTGATTATTTTTTATATTTATCAACCTTAGTGGCCTAAGGGAATTAAATGTTCAGTATTCTATGTTATTTTTAAAAATTACATTATATATGTAATATAAATAAATAATATAATGCATAATTCTTTACCCAAATAAAGTATTTTATTAAAAACAAGAAAACGAAAAAAAAAATCTTTTATGAATGAAACTCTATAAATTGAAAAGTTAGTCATAATTACATTTCAATATTTTTGCAGTTATTATATTTGATTTAACAAATAATAGAAAGTAATCATTCTTTCCTCACATGCACTGTTAAACAGAGATATTCAGTCTGCAAGAATATTTTCACCCCAGTCAGAAGACAGAGACTTTAATGAAATAAGAACGGCCATCTTATTTCTACACTCAAATGTAATTGTATGAGCGAATTTTAAGTGTCTAGAAGTGTGTGAATTTAAAAATCATTCATTTTAAATCCATTCCTTTTTTAATATTCTTATAAGCATTTCTGAAATTTTTAGATTTATCTTGTGCCAATATTAAACGATGTTACATTATGTAATACTTGATAAATTTTACAAACGCTGTGTTTTAGATTACATTCTATAGTTTGTTAACATCCAAAACACAGGCTTATAAATTTATCAAATATTATATATTTGATTAGTATCTTATTGCAAAATTGTATATATATATATATATATATATATATATATATATTATAGAATTACTCATTTCATGTTTTAATAATAAATTATTTTGAGACAAAATTTGAATATCGATAATAAATTATTTTAGTAATTTAGTTCAAGTATCTAATATTACTTCATAAAAAGCTGACAATATTTAAAGAGTTATTCAAAAAATGAACAACATAAGTAGTCGAATGAAAGCTAAATATAAACTTACTATATATATTAAGGCTTACTTTTATTCTCATATTTTTTAAAAATAAAATAACTTCATAAATGATTACAGAGCATCTTAATTGACAGTTTTCAATGCATTCTACAAGAACATAAAGAGATTAAGATTTAAATAAATAAAATTAAATGTTTATATATGTATCTATGCCCCATTAAATAGTAACACCGTTTGCATTTTGATAAGAACTTTACATTTTCTCTATAATCAAATATTATATAGATAGATGAAAGTATGATTAGTTTATAAAGGGAAAAAAATAATAATAGTATCTGATTGTAATTAATCAAATGACCAAGAATGTTATTTCATAAATTTAGAGATTCTTGCAAATATTAATGCAATATCTACTGTTAGCTAAAATATAAACATGTATAGTTTAAAAGAATATTTATATGTTATTTGTATCCAAAATAGAAAAGTAAAAGAATAATATTATAGAAAGTAGATAATGTTGAAAAAGAGCAATTGTTACTTGGATTAAAGTACAACAAAAACAGGATACCAGTTTTCTCTTGTTTAAAGAAAGTTAGAGAGATAGCTTTGTCCTACTAATCATCAAAGAATTAAAGTTATCACAATAAAATATATGATATTAAACTGAGAATAATTTAAGACATCTTGGATAAAGGCTTAAAATATAAAATATTATTTTTTAAATGCTTTCATCATTCCATGTCACATATATGCAAAGTTGCTATTAAGCTGATGAGAAATCACCAAGAACTCAATAAATATTCTTATACACACATGTTGTACAAATAGAAAATCAATACCATACACTATTTGAATTAAACATTAGAACCTATTAAAGGAAAAAAATATAAAAATGAAGCTTCTTAAATTGGCATTCAACAGAGAGTAACTAAATAATATTTAAAAATATTTAAACAAGTAAATCTGTCAGTATTATATACATAGAGAGAAAGAGACAGGAGAGGAAAAGAGAGAAAACTATATAATTAAAATATTGATTTTAAATTTGGAATGCATTTGTTAAGTTATTGTTAATACACTTGTTTATTTTAATTATTAACAATTGTATTATTTATGAATAACTTAAGAAAAATTAACTCATGAGTACAGTTATTACCCAAAATTCTCTGCCATCTTGTGATCTAGAGGATTAAAAAAAACTTGTGTAGAAGGCAGCATAGTGTTTTTATTTATTATATATTTAACCAATTGATTGATTGTTGGAGATATTTTAATTGGATGACATGTATTTATAAGCAAGAATATAGAACGATAGGAACTGTTTGGCTTACCTGATTCTAAATTTTAAAGAGATTTAATAATGCTCAATGTGTAATTGCAATTAATTAAGAAGCCACCCACACCTGCATGCAATTCAGAAACTCAAAATAATCTAGTTATAGATTCATGTGAAGTTACCATTTATATTGCTGAAATATATTTTATTTTGTCAGAGTATTTTATTTGCCATAAAATATTAAGGAAATATTGTGCTCTAAAAAACTTCATATTGTTTTAAATAAATATTGTGCTATATTAATCTCATCGGAATACTTTACTAGGTATGAAATATAAAATAAATCCTGTGCTCTTTATAAAATTTATACTGCTTGATTTAAATAATTCTGTGTTATCTTTACCTTAATTAAATGCCTTTAAATGATATCAGTGCTTAAATTAGTGCCTTGGATTTTGACAAATTGTTTTTCCAAGTGCAAACTTTAAAAATGAAGAATATTTTAAATGAATATTCTGAATTTTAATGGAATCATTAATGCTGTGAAGAATTGCATTTGAATCAATGATTTCAGGATTAAGAGTTATGATGGTAAAAAGAGCAAAATACAATATTTTAGACATAAGTTTATTTGTATATTTTATTTATGCATATAATATTATTTCTTATAATTTATGTATAATTTATGCTATATGAATATTGGAGTTCTCAGAATATCTGTTCATTGTAGTATAAACAAGGGTAATATGTACATTTAGTATGAAATTATTTAGAGTATGGTATAAATGAATGAATGAATTATTGGAAGTGATGTCTTATTTTTTATTAAATTTCTAAGCCATAAATTTGTATACCTAGTTATTTTATTTTATAATATGTTTTAACAATTTTTCACATCATGCATTTAATGTTATATGATGAATAGTAGGAATACCAAAGCTATTCTTTTATATTATTTTAGTTATGCTTTTGAAGTGTAATATGTCCCATGTGACATATAACTCACTATACTATTTTGGCAAATTTTATGTGATGGTTTATTCTTGTTAAGTTTGGTAAAATTAGTGATATAATCATAATTGTTTATTTGAACTTATGGATAAATGTGGACTTTTAGATTATTCCATCATTTTGCCTATTGTATTTTGAAGTTTTTTTTAAAAAAAAAATATTAAAAGCATGCATAATGCCAATCATGTCTTTATTTTGTTCTTAATATTATAAGAATAGTTTAAGTATTATGATGCTGTTGATATGTGTAGCATGCATATTTGAAGTGCAAAAATTATGATAAAATATTTTCTGTCTAAACATATGTAATTTTTTTATATTGGCCTATAAAATTATGCATTATCTCCAAATTCAATAATACTCTATTGTTGACAATGAATGATTTTCATACTTATGCCATATTGAGCAGAACGTTAGATTTATAAAATAAATGTGATAGCTTTTGTATTTATAAATATGTTTTCTTTATGTATTTAAATTTATTATTTAAATATTGTGATAATTGTATTATTTTAATTATGTTACAATAATCTATAATTTTTATATTTTCTAGTATTAATAAAATCTTAGTTTGATTTTTAAATTTTGACCTTGTATCTGTATCTCATCTACATCATCAGAAAATCTAAATCACACAAATATTATAATGTTTGGAATTTAAGTCATTTCATTAAAGTTTATGTTATTTGATATTAAAGTAACATCTATGGTTAAGATTATTTGATTTTATTATTTTAATTTGGATTGTAAGAAAGCATTGGTATGATATATGAATATGAAAAAAAATTCCTTTCTTACTCATTGGTTCACAATATTATCCTAGATTGTTGAACAAAAAGAGTCATTTTAAATATAGAATCTCATTATTAATTAAAATTAGAATTATTTACTTATTATTATTAGAAGAAGGAATAATATATTATTTGATACTGAAATACAGATTTTTTATAACTTGATCCTGAGATGTAAAATAATTAGATTTACTGTGAACTTTTAATGGTAACCTGGTCTTATGGAACTTTTCACTGTTAGATTTATTTCAAGCAGCAGTACAACTGTAACTGAAAGGTTACTATGTATAGTATTCAGAATAGTCTGGGACAAACTCTACAATATTTAATGTAGCAATACAAAAAAATCAATATTAGCTATAGCCAGCTTACAGCAATATAGCATAGGAATTAAAGTTATGACTTTTAGATTCATGTATAATAAATTTAAGATGATATTTCAACCTATTAGATTATTCTGTCAAAAGCAATAATCAATAGTCAAAATAAGAGTCATAGATCACATGAACCTATCCCTTAAGCTTGTAAGTTATAAACAATGAGGATTGCCAATTCCTCTACAAGTTTTATGATAAATGCTTAACCAGAGCCAGCACTTAAAATATCTCTGTCAAGCTTAAGAGATATGGTCATGTGATGTATGACTCTTATTTTGACTATTTGTAGTCTCTGCCATAATCTTATGCAATTTTATATTGCTAAGACTACTAATATATGGTGTGGCTGAAGATCTATCAGCCCCATATAGCTATTTGAGTTGGATAGCTGGGTTTGAAGACATGTAGATGTCTGAAAATTTCAGATTTTCCACTCAATAGATAACTTTTAGATAAGTGCTTGGCTTTGGGTTGGTATTTTTAGAACTAGTGTCTGAACCTACCCTGACACCTCTCTGAGGAGTGCCAAAGCGGGTTTGGGGAGGGGTTCCTGACAGAGATATTTTAAGTGCTGGCTCTGGCTAAGCATTTATCATAAAGCTTGTAGAGGAATTGGCAATCCTCATTGAGTATATTTTTATGTTTATCTATAAGAGTTCTCCTGATTTCTCTATTGTCGTTTTTTTTAGTCAAGATAATGAATGGTTTTCAAACATTAATGATTATTATACAATAAGAGTTCTCCTGATTTCTCTATTGTCGTTTTTTTTAGTCAAGATAATGAATGGTTTTCAAACGTTAATGATTATTATAAAAGTTCACTTATGTCATTATTAGCTATTGTCATGTAAACAGTTTTTTTTTTTAAATTTTCTTTTATTTTTTAATTTCTGTCTAACAATTTTTATGTTTTAATTGAACATATATTCACTGATACATTAGCGATATGATAATTTAGACATGGTTGTCACTATGAGATTCTTTAATAAATGTTTTTTAAATTTCGGGTGAGATTTGATAGATATCACTTTTATTTTTAAGCGTATCAAGTTTTGTGTAAATTAAAATTTCTCATAGTGTGACCTGTTGTTGAAAATATTCTTATTATGTATCAATTGCATATTTTTAATAGTTTCTCTGCCATAACTGGTAAATTCATATACATTACCGTAATTAGGATTATATATTTTTTAATTGTCTGTTTTAAAGATTTTTATAATGATAGCTAATTTCTAACCATTTTTTATAAGAATTTGTTGTATGTTGGATTAGCCTCTAAGCAAATTTTTTATTACGGGTTACTTATTAGTAATGCATTTCCATATTTTTATGTTAAGTTCTATAATGTATTCTTGCATATCTGGAAGATTAGGCAAACGAAAGAAGCTATTAAAACAATTTAACATAAGAAATGCTTTACAAAGCTATATATAACACAAGTACCAAAAATGAGTAAATAGTATAAATAAAGTTTGAATTCTTCTAAAAACGATTTAATAACTCAATTCAATATTGAAAAGAATTTAATATATAGCACACACACACACACACACATATATATATATATATATATATATATTAAAATTAGTCAACATTTAGATAATCCAAATATCAATAACAATTAAAAGTAAAAATTCTTTCACATAGAAAATCTTATGCATAGAAAGTTTATAATTAAATTAAAGATTCTCTCTCTATATAACTTCTTTAAATGGATTATAAACTAAACACTTGTGAACTTTTTATTTATTATCCCTTTTCAATTGATCATTATTAAATCATTCTGATATCAATGCTCCATTTCTTTTTTTTTATTGCAGCTTAAAAATTAAATATTTCCTAAGTTTGACCATTATTTTATTATATTTCTCGTTTTTGGCAGTTTTTTGTTCTAAAAAAAATTCAAAATTTACCAATTTTTTACTTTTATGATTATCCCATTTGCCATAAAATTCATCCTGTTCATCTTTCAATATCTTATATTACAAAATTAAGTGTTTTATATTTCTTTCCCTCTTAATTCCACATTAATTCATATACAAATTTATATTCTATTTTTATTTAATTTCGTTAATACCGCCAGAATGTAATATATATATATATATATATATATATATATATATATATATATATATATATATATATATTAATTAGATTTCACATATCTTTTTTATCTAAAACACAATTAGTCAATGGAGATTTTTTATTGATAAACCAGACGATTATATAATCTTAGAAAAATAAAATAATATTGAACTAAAAATGCAATTATATTAATACTTGTAAAGTTTTTTTTTAAATAACAATATATGAGATTATAAAAAAACAACTATCAATGCTCATAAAAAATGATATATCTATTATACATTCATTTTGAAATTCTGATGATTCTCTGAATCTGATATTGTGAATAATTTATCTAGAAAATATTAATGAAATAATTATAATAACTTTTAATGTTAACAACTACGATACAGAAAAGTTATATATATATATATATATATATATATATATATGTATATATATATATATATATATATATATATATATATATATATATACAGTATTGATATTAATGATAGTGATTTGAAAAAGTATTTCTGAACTATCAATAAAAGCACAATAAACCCAAGACACCACAGAAAGTGATAAAAGTACTCACGAGGAATCTGGAACCAGTTCTGGATCAGAAGATGATGATAGTTCAGAACTTGATGAAGAAGATTCTGAGAGATGGCAGTCTGAGTGTTTGGATGATATGGCTAATTTGGAGTGACAGTTTATGAATTTGAAAGAACAGCTTTACCGAGAAAGAGTCACATATCTTCAACCTTTAGCTCAATTGCAAGACAATATGAGGCTACGAACTCAAGTTTCAGGCATTTTAAGAGAATTAAAAGTTGCTAACATTAATAATAAATATGAAGCTGAGGAGCAGGCTACTAATCAGAATTTCAAGAGTGATAATGTTATTTTATTTGACAATGTAAAAAGTGAACTTGAAGAAAAGATAAGAAGGCTCAAAGAAGATAGTAATAATATTGATATAACTTCAGATCTTTGGAATGAACAATCAAGTGTGAACTACAAACATAAAACAGACTCTATGACTCCTGAGAAATGAAAGAAACCTGTAACTGTGTTTGGTCCACATATTGTACATATGCTTAGTGAATTAGATATATTAGAAGATTGGACAGCAATTAAAAAGGCTTTAAAAGCTTTGAAAAGAAAATCTGAACATGTTTTTCGAACAGAGAAGATTCCCTATATAGCTTATTTTGAGGAAGGAAAATTATATTATGAAGGCCAGTGGTATTGAAAAAGACAGCAAATCCTCACTGAGAATAAACTGGAATCCTCTTTACCAGCTACAATAATGTCTGTCAATATAGGAGAAGTTTGTGTGAGACAGCAAGTGGAGTTAAGTCCAAGTTATACATGGGACATTTACAAAGAAGAAAATATGTAATTCAGCATTCACATAACACTCAGTTATGTGTTCATTTAAAGAAAAGTACTTATATTTCACTAATTAAAAATAATTAATATATATGTATATAATAAAAGAGAAAAATTTATTCTGTGATGTACTTTGGATGTAAGTATCAAAAGAGTATTATTTTTGTAATACAAATAGTGTAATATGTTTTTATTGATAAAAACTATTATATAATTGTTTTGTATATTACTAATCAAAATGTGACTAATATTATGTAGATATTTTTTTCTTTTCCAAATTTAATGTTGAAATTACAGAATTTGATCTGAGTATTTTCATATTATAATGCTTATGATGCTTTCCTTCTACTCCACTTGTATAAAATTAAGCATATTTGTACCAGTGATATTTCTTTTGTAAATGCAAATATATAAGTGGCAGCAGGCTGTTTCACTGGTTCAGTTGTATGTATTAAATAAATAATAAAAGAACATTGGAAATAAATAAACTGTATACAAACAAACATAAAAAATAGCCATAAGACAGTAAATGTAATTATTAATAATAATCTATTAGGAATAATGAAATGCTATTAAGAGTTTCACTCAACATATATAATTGTAATAGTTTAAAAAATGATAATCTGAAAATTAAACATCAATCACATAGTTATAAGATAATAAATCATTGATAAAAGATAGCATCAGTCAAGATAAAATGTGTTAGGAAGCACATCTATAAAAGAAAAAAAAAGTTGATTGTAGATTAATGCTAGCCTGTAAAATATTTCACAAGTGATGCTTTATTATAGTATGCCTGCCAAAATGTAAGCAAGAAAAATAAAATGGAGCCTTTCTAATTTTGCAACTACATAATTTTTATTTCCCCATAGCAATCATTGTTAGAAGATTTAATGTATTATTTATTTTTATTAAGTACTATTTGACAAATAATAATATCTGGAATAGATAGACCATTACTTTTTATTTCAACATTTTTAAGTAACTATTGGGAAAATATAATTTTAATATATTCAACACTAACACCCATTATAATAAACATTTAAAATATTTCTTTTATTATTTTGTTATATTTTTCTGTAAGAAATATTTATATATTAATTTATAAATGTTAATTACAAGAAAAAAAAAATCCATATGTCATAGCATTGACCAGGAGGTGAACTCGCAATAACTGTCTACAACCAACTGCTTGCTTGCAAGGCAGCTGTGCTGACCTCCCAGCTAACAAGCTTGACTCTTTATTGCCTCATTCTAAATGATGACAATAAAAATTTATTTGCTCTAAAAAGAAACCAGAATGGATAAATGTTACACGCTCAAATAACTATTGACACTGCAGCAGGAACAGCTCCAATGGCGCTAGTTATGCACATTGATAAAAACAAACAAATCTTGGTAAAACTTGCTGAAATTCACTGAATGTATTTCTGGCATGTCATAATTAGCAACATCTTTGAATAGAATCTCAAGCATGGCTTGAAATAATTCTTTTTAAAAATGATTTAATTAGATAATAATTATGCAAAATGTTGATTGTTATATTACTAATATTTACAGACACAAATTTAATAGTTTTTTTTCTGGGGGTGCTGCAGTGCAACAATGCTTAGACAATTTTAAAATGAAACAAATTGGTAAACTACTATTTAAATATAATAGCAATCAGAACAATTTTCTACCAAACATATAGTAAGAAAATGAAAATCTTTATTAAATTAAATAATTACCAATCAAATTTTCCCACTCTAGAAGGCAAAAAAGAATTTTTAATTTATTTTATTTTAACTTTTACCTCAGTAATAAAAATGATCTATATTTATTATTATTATTTACATAAAAATAATTTTTCAAAGTAGTGTGCTGATTTCTGTGGAATATCAATCGTTTGCTGAATTCATTTTTATAACATTGAAAAACGAAATTAAAAGCAAAGACAATTGTTAAATCGGCACCCAGTAACAGAATTAGTACAACCAACAAAAATAAATATCACAAAATTCAAAATGAGAAAGTCACTATATAAAAACACATGGATGAAATTCAACTTCAGTAAACTGTATCTCACATAACATAATGATATTTAGTTTCTACAAACTTCTATACAAGATTTCTTTGTAATGAACAAATTCTGAAAATAATTCAGCACTTTTCAGAATTCCAATGCTTCCAATATTTTTTTAACTTTATATTAAAAATTTAAATAAAAATTAATTTCATTATATATATATAATTAACTATTATGTACAGTTTTTTAATCTGCAGAAGTACTTTCAGTTAATTCCTTAACCTGACTCTGAGGCAAAATTGAAAGTATTTCTGCAGAATGAAATACTGTATCATCATCATCATCATCATCAACCATTATCAATCCACTGTAGGATGAAGGTCTCTCCAAGTTTAATCCATCTTCTCTGATCTTTAGCTTCTCTTCTCTACAACACCCCTGCACATTTTCTTATTTCATCCATCCATCTCACATGTGGTCTCTTTCTGGGTCTTTTACAATCTCTTGGAATCCAGTTTAAAATTTCAATTGTCCATCTATTATCATCTCTTCTAGCAATATGTCCAGCCCAACTCCATTTCAATCTTTTAATTTTTTCAATAAGGTCAGTAACACCTGTTTGTTGTCTTACCCATACATTGCGTTTTTGATCTCTTCTTGTTACTCCCAACATACATCTCTCCATACTCCTTTGAGTGGTCTGAAGTCTCTGTATTGCTCTTCTATTAAGTGTCCAAGTCTCAGATCCATAAGTAAGAACTGGTAAAACACATTTGTTAAAAATCATCCTTTTCAAACACATAGGCATATTTCCTTTTAGTATCAAGTTATTTCTACCAAAAGCACTCCAATCAAGTTTAATTCTATGATTAATTTCCTCCATTATGTTTCCATCTGTATTAGTAATCTGACCAAGGTATTTGTAACTGTTAACTTCTTCTAATTCTTCATAATCAATCTTTATTTTCATATTTTGAGCAAATCGATTAAACATTACTTTAGTCTTTTTAACATTTATCTTTAGTCCTACTTTTCTACTTTCATCTGCTAACTCCTGCAACATTTCCTGCAGCTCTGAAGCATTATTTGCAAAAACAACTACATCATCTGCAAAATCTAAATGACTTAAATACTCTCCATTTACTTTCACTCCTTTAGTTTCCCATTTTAATCCACAAAATACTTCTTGCAGCACTGCTGTAAAGAGTTTTGGAGATATGGAGTCACCTTGTCTTACACCTTTCTCAATGTTGATTTTTCCAGTATCATTATGTAATCTAATTGTTGCTGTTGCATTTTTATAAATATTCTTTAAAATATGACAATATCCTGGATCTATACCTTGATGATCCAATGCTTTAATCACTGAAGAAATGTGTATAGAATCGAATGCCTTTTCATAATCTACAAATCCAAAACATAATGACAACTCATATTCGTTTGTCCTTACTATGACTTCTCTCAATACCTGGATATGATCTATGGTACTAAACCACTTTTAAATCCAGCTTGTTCTCTTGGTTGGTGGAAATCCAAAGTTCTCTGTAGACGAGTTGTAATTATCTTGGTAAAATTTTTATATAAAACTGATAAAAGGCTGATAGGTCTGTAATTTCTAATATCTTCTTTATCACCTTTTTTAAATATTAATATTATTACTGCATTCTTCCAATCTTCTAGTATATCTTTATCATTTAGACATTTGGTATATAACTTTGCTAAAATAATTTCTTCACCTGCTTCTTTTAATATATCAATTATAATTCCATCATTTCCTGGAGCCTTTCCTTTCTTCATACACTTAATTGCATGTCTCACTTCTTCATTTAAAATTCTGGGCAATTCGGAAGATGTAATAGATATAGGAGGTACTTGTTCTTTATTACTATATAATTCTTGATAAAAATCTTCTACCAATTTCATGATGTCATCTCTCTTTTTAGTAATAATTCCATCTTTTTTCTTATTGCAGATATAAATTTCCTACCAATACCAAAATGTTGTTTAACATTTTTGAGACTTTTATTTTCTTCTACAGCTTTCCTTGCTATTTCACAGTTATACTTTCTTATATCATTTTCAACTCTTTTCTGTACCATTTTACAAAATTCGAGATATTCAATTCTTTTTAATACATCATTTTTGTATATCTTCATATTCCTTCTTTTCTTCATAAATTCTCTAGTCTCAGTAGAAATTTTATTAGTCAATTGCTGCTTTTTTCTACCAGCTATGTTTGTTGCAGTTTTTAAAAGTGTATCAGTTATTTTCATATTAATTTCATTCAAATCTGAATCATGTTCAAAATCTCCTAACACTTGAAACCTATTTGTAAGTTCTAATTTAAATTCATTAGAATGTTTCTGAAGATTAGGAATATCAACTGTAAATATTGTTTTTCTTAATAATTTTTGTCTCTCTAGTTTTACATTAACACGTAACTTACACCTTACTAATCGATGATCACTTCCTGTGTTAAATTTATTAAGAACATTACAATCTTGAAATATGTATTTTCTGTTAGTCAAAATATAATCCAATTCTGCTGTACCTTCATTTGGATGCTTCCATGTCCATTTCCTTTTAACATTTTTCTCAAAAAATGAATTCATAATATAAAGTTTTTCTTTTTCTGCAAACTCCACAAGTCTATGTCCTCTCTCATTTCTATTACCATAACCAAAATTACCTACAGCAATTTCATCTTTCATTTGTCTACCAATTCTAGCATTAAAGTCTCCCATAACAATTTTAAAATGTTGTTTACTCTGATCAAAAGCCTTTTGTACATCCATATAAAAATCTTCTACTACTTCATCACTATGAGAACTTGTTGGGGCATAAACCTGAATTATCTGCATTTGGTATCTTCTATTAAGTTGTATAACTAATCTTGCCACTCTGTCCGATACACCATCAATCTCCACAATATTGTTCTTCCACTTTTTATTTATAATGAATCCTACTCCACTTGTATTTCCAATATGTGTGCCTTTATAATAGAGTATATGTCCACTTTTTAAATCAATTGTTTCTTCTCCTTTTCTTCTAACTTCACAAAGTCCAATAATGTCCCATTTAATATAAGACAGTTCTTTTTCTAATTCTTGCAATATTCCTTCACTTGAAAGTGATCTACAGTTGTAAGTACCTAAATAAAAAGTCATCATCAAATGGCAACCTGGGTCCGCAATCAGGGGATTCTTAGCACCCTCTGCCTTCGGCCACCAACCGCTGCCTTGGTTGGTGACTTTACAGCCTCCTGGGAATAAGGGCTATGCTTTATTTTTGTCTGTCATAATTGTATATATGTATTGGAAAAATATTTATCATTTACACAAACATTCATTCTGCCTTATCAGGCACTGAGAAGAAAGACCATGGTGTTTCTTGATCTTAAACTCAGAGGTAAAAAGACAATAAACTCACCACGCTGGCTAATGCGTGTTGGTGAGCAGCCCATCCATGTTCGTATACTATATGAATAATCACATAGTAATAACAGCTGCAACGACAAGAACGTATGGAGTGGACATTAGGAATTTGCCCTGCTCGGTTCTTTTAAGGCCTCCAAGAGGAATCAAAGGGTCTCCTTTCAGTTAATAGCGAACTCCTTTCTGCAGCCTGAAATACTGTATATAATAGTTAATTACCATTACATTTATTATTGTTATTACAATAGTTTTTTAATTGATGGACATTTTATTTGTTATCAGAGGACATTGTTAAAATCTCTTATCATTATTGGTGATTTGAATATTATATATATTGCAAGGAAATCAAGTCTTATATCTCATGACCTAATTTTATAAACTTGTATTACAAACGTTATATAATGAGCTTGCCAATAACTCTTCACAAGCTTTTCAGAATAGCCCTATTCTCAGACCAGTTTCTAGCTCTGGCCATCATCAATAAGTCATTAGGATATTCCAGCCTTAGATTTGAAATATCAGATCAATTTTTTTTTTTAAATATTTTATTATCTGTAGTTTTCTATATATAAATATATTCTTTTTGCATACTATATAAACTTATTTTATTCATAATATAATAAGCTTATTTTATTCATAATATAAATTTTTAAAGTAATGTGTTTACTTATTAATATCTAGCATAAAATTTTCAAAGATTATAATTAAGCTAATAAAGCAAAATAATTTAATTTTACTGAAATGTCGGGAAAAGTCATTTTATGTTTAAATGCCCTATTTAAAAATAGTAACATGTAGAAATTAATTTTGGCTGACTTGTTTTGTGTTTGAACAAAATATTTTAAAACAACTTCAAATTAATTTTGAATTTTAATATAAGCAAATAATTTTTTTCTACTTATTAATTAAACATTAGATAAAGTGCTAGGGTTTGACCTGGTATTTTAAATCTAACGCTGGAATATCCTAGTGCATCATTGACAATGGCCAGAGCTGGCAACTGGTCTGAGAATAGGAATATTCTGAAAAGCTTGTTAATATATATTCATACAACTGATTTATTAAGTAAATAAATCCTTCAAGCCAAAGCATAAGGGAATTTTTTTTTGTTTTATGAACAAAAGATATATTTTTTCTATAAACAAAAAAAAATTGCCTTATGCTTTGGTTTGAGTGTATTCATTTACTTAATAAATAGTCTCAAAGTGTTATATATATATTCAAATATTCAGAAATTTTTATTATATTTTATTTATAAAAAACACCAACAGATAGATGTTAACTAGTTAGGAACAAATGAAAATGGTGTACTATTATCGGTTTTTTTGGATTCAAAAGATAATTCTTCTTTTAAATACTGTCTCTAGTTTTTATATATAGATGTATAAGGTAACAGTCTCACAACTTTTCCTATGTCCCTATTTCACAATAGACTCTTTTATCAGAAAGTCAAATATTATAATTTAATTATTTTTAATGGATGTAATTGATGAAATTGTGAAACAGACTCTTCCAGCAGTCAATTGAATGCTATAATCTAATAATTCATCAATTAGATCAGTTAAAAATTATTAAATAATGTTTGATTTTCAGATGGGAAGAGTCTATTATGGACATAGGAATACAGAAAAAGTTGTGAAACTTTGTTTTCTTACATATGTATATATTTACTGTAACAGTTTATCTCTATATAAGAACTAGAGAATGCAAAAAAAAAATGTTAACAGTTTGCCATTTTTATTGATAGTTGTCTTATTAATATCTGCATATGGTTTTTTAAAATAAAATATAATGTAAATTTCCACATATTTAAGAATATTTAATCAATTACAACTGTTAAAATTGATTAACTTATATATATTTATATGGATTACATTATTAAAATAATTTATGAGCAAGATTTAAAAAAAAAAACTATTTACATAAATCTTTAAATAATGCTGACCTTCTGTTACATCAATGTCAATTCATTTTGTTGGATGATCTTAAATTGGCATTGATATAACACAAAAGGTAGATGTTATTTACAAATTTATTTAAGTAATCATTTGAGAATTTATTGTAAATTTATTCAGTAACATAATCAGACTTGTTTGTTCCATGAAGTAGATTTTTATTTTTAGCATTACATAAGCATAAAATTAGCTTTGCATGCTTACTTTTATATAGGTGCATAATTTTATTATCATTAAGAACTACGTGCAATTTTCTTTATTGTTTACTTCTATCATCAGAGACTAAGAATAATGTAAGAGCAATGCTTTTCATGCAAAAAAAAAAGCTTTAATGAATACATATCATTACTACAAAAATATGCTTTACAATAAGTTTATAAGCAATATAGATTCACTTGCATACCATGAATTATTATATATAAGTCCTAAATCATAATAAAGATTAAATATTTCTTAATAATTCAATTTTTTTTATAATGAATTGTGATTTAATATATATGTACTATAGTTTGGCTTAACTTCTCTTTGGTCATTAATATATATGTATTTATAAATTTATTTCACGCACATTGATTACGTAAGCTTGTGGTTAAGACCTGTAGAGGTCCCTACCTTCGCATTTTCAACCGCATATGCTTTAGGTTTATTGCCTTAGTAAATATTATATATGTATTTGTAAATATGATAATCCTCTTATATATAAAGTTTTAGATATCGTCAATAAAATAGTAATAGCGTAAAAAGTAAAAAAAAAAAAAAGTTTTCTAAATTTTAATTTTTTTCATTCATAATACAACTGTAGGAGGATGCTATCACAAAGGGCCACTAACCAATCGCAGCAATGATCTTTATTCTCCTATTGCAAAACTCTTTCTTTTTAAAGCAACTGAACTCTATTAATATTTTTTAAAAACTTAATTTTATTATCTATAGTTTTTTATATATAAATATATTCTTTTTGTATATTATATAAACTTGTTTTATTCATAATATAAATTTTTAAAGTAACGTGTCTACTTATTACTAATAGCATAAAATTTTCAACACCTATACTTAAAGCAATAAAGCAAAATAATTTAATTTTACTGAAATGTCAGGGGGAAAATATCATCTTACGTTTAAATGCAGTATTTGAAAATAGTAACACGTAGAAATTAATTTTGCCCAGCTTGTTTTGTGTTTGAACAAAACATTTTAAAACAACTTCAAATTAATTTTGAATCTTAATATAAGCAATTAAATTTTTCTTACTTCAAGATTTAAAAATTACCCCCCCCCCCACATTTTTTTTTTTTAGAATTACAGCATTAATCATGAATAAAATAAAATCGATAGCTCATTGCAATTAGACTAATTAATTTTTAATGTATAATTAGAGTATTACCAGAAAAAAAAAAGATCACCAAAGGCTAGAGAAATTAGAGGCAAAAATTTGCAGGAACATTTATGGATGGATAGAGAGGCATGACAACTGAGAAGTAGATGTTATAGAGGATTTTGAGATGTTTACTACTTTTTCCTTTAATTTTATTTTTGGATGTGTAGGTATATGATAAATAAAATATTTTGGGGGTTAAATTGTATACTATTTAGTATCAATTCCCAACGTTTGGATGAAATAACATTCATCATTGTCAAATTAAAAAATTCAAGCGGTGGTATCTGGAACTTAAATATTTAGACTTTCTGATCAAGATAAACTAGATGTTTCTCCTACAAGCCATTTTCTAGTCACCCTTAGGGGATTCTCACACATAGATCAGGTCTGCCCTTTATGTCATAGGGATGATGAGACCATGTTGCATGTTTTCTGTCATTGTAAATCACTCCAATATTATAGAGACATTATAGCCTCCATATGTATAAGCCAGAAGCCTATTCTCACTACACTGATTAGTAGTATTGGCAATGGTGTGTTTCCTTCTATTAGGATTCCCATTTTCTTACTCTTTGCATATTAGTCCATTAGATGTATGTTTATCTTTAATCATACCATTGATAATCAGTGCCAATTACTCATATCAAAGCTTCAGACTATCCATGAGAGCCAAAAAAGTATATCTTTTATTTATTTTTAAGACAACATGGGACATTCTTTTCATTGCAGATTTTCATCCATGATGCTTGGGTTATACATTTAGTTGTTCCTGACTGCAAGACTGGTTGTGTGATGCTCATCCCGGCTTTGTCATGAACTGTATTGCTTTCACAATTGTACTAATGTAATCATTTTATTTAAGTAATAAAGTTCTTATGAGAAAAATGTGCAATAACACAAACATCACCATAAGTGATATATTCAAAACATATATCAAATTATAATGAAATATATGTAATAAAAATGATTTATTAAATCATACACAAGCATGTAAATAAATATGTAGATAGTTACTCATATTAATGTGTAAAAAAAAATCAACAAATACCTGATCAACTATGTAGTATTTTCATCACATCCCATACATTGACATGATACTATTTAATATTCAAGTTAGAAATGCATGATTCTATTTAATAGAAAATAAAATCGTGTTTTTAATTTAAATGTTAAGTGGCTCTTTGGTACTTTATGTAGGGTGTGTGCTAATCTCCAGATTCACTTGATAGTATCTCAGTTCCAGGATTCTCTATATGAATTGATGTGGATGATTAACTATTATTTATTTACATGCTTGGATATAATTTGATCAGTCAACATTGTTATATGTATATATTAGTAAATAAAATCAAGTCATACATCACGTGACTTGACTTAATAAGCTTATATTACAAAATAATATAATGAGCTGCTAATAGTTCTAAACAAGCTTCAGTGATAGATGTTGCAAGAGAAAGCATTTAAAATCTCTATCTAAAATTAGCCTCATACCAAACCGGTTTCGAGCTAATTTTATTTGATTCACTACCACATGAATCTCTGTCAGCTACAACAACTATTGAAACTAAATGTCATTGATATGAAAGAATACTGAAATTCCTTGGTTTACGATTCAGGGTTATATGTCTCACACAGGGTTTTTATAAGATATTTAATCTTTCAAAATACTTATCAATGAGTCAGTCTTAATATATTTTTTTCTCTTGGTTTATTAAAGTCTTTAAATATATTTAATATTTCTTTCTATTATTTGAAAAACATTAAAAAATATTTTATGGAGTCTCTTATATAACTATAGGGTTGGGTATATATGCAGTATGCAGGCAATATTTATAGAATTAGTAGCATTAAAATAATGACTTTGTAATTATAATTAGACGTTATATACAAAAACCAGGCAAAAATATTACATTAAACAAAAATTAGTTGATTAATTAAAAAACAAATAATAAAAGCATATTAATAAAACGAAACAAATTAAGTCAGCAGACGGTCACACTTACACGATAGCGGTTGTTTAGATGCAATTGACAAGGCAAACTTCACCCATCTCCCTACGTTATGAATTCCTTCCCATGAAACTAATTAAACATAAAAATATATATATATTAAGTTGATAATTATAGTTATCAGAATAGGTTTAAACAAAACAGTAGTATTCAAAATAGATAAAATGTATTTTATAACTAATCACGTGACCAATGATAAGAATGAGGCCGCTAATAATAATAATAATAATAATTTAATAAATCGATAATAAAATAAACAACCAATCACAAAAATAAATATTAATTTCTGTACTATCCTTATGAGATGATCTTCATTTTTCAAATATTTATCCTAAAATCAAGTGAGATGAAGAAAATAAACCTGCTTCAATCATTAATTACGGTTCGTTTATAGTTTTTAAGATGTAAATTCCAATTACATTATTTATAAAATTTTTGAAATGATCAAAACATTTGAGAATTATTCATTTAACGACAATAAATACTTTTGGTTATTTTAAATAACTAAAAGAACAACTACTGAGAAATTAACAAGTCTATTTCTTCAAGTAAAATATCTTCGCTCCAACTGCCGTAAATATACCTTAATGACATAAAATAATCATTATTGTGATTTAATTATTAACTTTTGACAGTATGCTAGATTACACATAAGCAAACGAAAATAAAGAATCAATTCTAATTGCAACAAAACAAAGTTAATTATTCAAAATAATTCAAAGTTTCTTATTGCATAGTAAAAAAAAAAATAATGTTCTTAAAATAAATAAATTATTTTGTTTCATCTAAATAAAACTGCTTAAAATATTTTCCTAATTATGTTTCTCACAAAATATGACTCAGTTGCCGTATACACAAATCGTTGCCTCGGGGAAACAAATCAAAATATCAGAATTCAGCTTTATAAATTACGTATAATCATCTCTATACTCCTTTATTATAAGATCAAAACATCTGAAATCATTAGTTAAAACTGCATGGCTTCTCTCATCGAGTAAACGTATAATTGACTTTTTCAAAACTATATAGCAAACTGTTTGCTTGTTTTTTTGTCTGTTTGCTTACAATATTTGTGAAAATTATCTTTTTTTTTAAATCCATTTAGTAAATTGTCAAAAATCATGTAAATGATTATGATTTCATCCTTTAATTTAAAATATCTTATAAAATACATTATCCATTTGCTACTGAGTTCTTTTATTCCAGTAATATCATCATTATTATTTTCAACTATTATCGATCCACTTCTGGATGAAAACCTCTTTCCAACTTTAATGCAGTTTCTACTATCTCTATTCTCTTTTCTATAGTTATTCTCTTTTCTCTATATCACACCAGCTAGCTGCTTTTTTTTTCATTCATCCATCTCGTATGTGGTCTCTTTCGAGATCGTTTACAATCTCTTTTGTGATTGATCCAATTTAATACTTAAAATTGTTAATCTATTATAATCTCTTCAAGCAATATGCCCAACTCAGCTTCATTTTAATTTCCTAGTTTTTTGAATTATGTCTTTAGTGCTATTGTTTGTTCTTTTACTAATGTATTTTGTTTTCGATTTTTCTTGTTACTCCTAACATATATCTCTTCATACTTCATTGAATGATCTGAAGTCTCTATACTGCTATTCTGTTAAATGCCTAGTTTTAAGTCATTATGTAAGAACTAGTAAAACACAATTAATTAAAAACTTTCCGTTTTAAGCACTTAAGCATATTACTTTTTAATATTAAATTATTTCTGCCAAAAACAATTTTATCAATTATGTTTCCAATGGTATTAATAACTGGGAAAAGATTTTGTAGTTGTTAACTTCTTTTAATTTATAATTATCACTCTTTATTTTTTTCTTCTGAGAAAATATATTGAACATTACTTATAATCGTTTACATTTTTATTTTTATCCCTACTTTTTAAACTTTTACCTGATAATTCTTAAATCATTATTTCCAAAAACAATCACATCATTGCAAAATCTAGATCACTTAAATAATCTCTATTATATTTTACTCCCTTAGCTTCCCAATTTAATTTACAAAATACTTCTTAATACCCTGTGGATTCAAACTCAAACTTTCACACGACCCTCAACTCTCCATGCCATCTCATATTTCTGCCCCACCTGATCACACACATGTTGAATATACGTATTTCAATCTATATTTATTCTCCACTCTATTTCGAACAACCAACACATACAGAACCACACACATGTGAAAAAGAGATATTCTAATATATGCAATTCATGTGGAACAAGCATTGACCAACTGGCCCAGATCATAATCTTTCATGCATATATACAATCAATGCTTGGCTTATATTAAGATAGCAATTTCCATGCATATATACAATCAATGCTTGGCTTATATTAAGATAGCAATTTCTTAAACTTTAATGAATAGGCTTCAATTTTCTCACCCTTCCAACTATTTATTGTATTGAAAAACTATGATGGAATGATCAAAGCTTTTGGTGGATTTGATATTGTAGTCATATTCATGTAGACATTATGTCAAACTAATCCCTCATATTATCCATTACAAATGGTTGAATAGTTAGAAGAGTGAGAAGATTAAAAACTGTCATTAAAGTTTAAGGAATTTCTATTTTAATGTAAGGGAAGCATTGTATATATGTGTGAGAGATTATGATCTGGTTCAGCTGGTTAGTGGTGGTTCTGTGTAAAGTGTATATATTAAAGATCTATCTTTTTCACATGTGTGTGATCATGTGCATTGGATGTTTGAGTTCAAATCACTCTATTTACTTATATAAAAACATTTAGTACATTGAATAAGTAGGCTAATTATATAAATATATCTACTATTATATAAATTTTAGATGTTATGAGTGGACTCATATATTGTCATTTAAGTTTGAAATCTGTGACTGGGTTTGTTAATGCAATTATATAATACTAGTTTATAGTAATAATAGTAATATATAATTGGCTTTTTGATTGCAAAAATTCAATAGACTACTAATTAACATATTTGTCAATAACATATTTTTTTGGGAGATTGCAGATAATTTTAGCAAAAAAAAAAAAAAAAGAGTAAAAAATTAAAATTTTTCATTTTATATGAAATTCTGACTACTTATGACATTTCCATCTAATTGTATTAAATTGTATATAACATTCTTATAAAACTAAATAAAGAAAATAAAAAATATAACATTTTTATAGAAATGCTTTTGCTTAGATAGATTCACTAAAATATTTTTTTTTCAGTTTACACAGTAATCTTGATAATGCAAGTTGGATGCTAGAACACTGTGTTAAAAAGTTTATAATGAATGCATTTTGAATGAAGCTTAGTGATTTTGAGACCTATTAATGGTCTCATATTGATAGTGCTGAGAGTTAAGTGGGAGAGTGCATGTACTATAGGTGATAGATTTATTCAAATATATTTAAATTATATAACTCATTTTTAAATAGGGGGGAGCAGGTCTCAGTAGTGCTAAGCTTGATTCAAAATGTATTTATTTTGCATAAAAATCACTACTTTAGTTAATAATCTTGATAATATGTAAGCAAAATAAAAGTGCGCAGCATCCCTGTTTAGAAATAGTATGTAACAAGCTTTTATTTTGGTTAAATAATATCAAGAATATTGTAACAACAGAAGAAAATTTATTATTTTTTTTATGCAAAAGTTTTTAAAAATATTTTTTATTTCTTTATACATTTTATAGCTACTCATTCATTAAGATAATCAATTTTTTTATTTTTTACTTAATTTTTGTTATCACCTTTTGTAGTTCTCTTTAAAACTTTTATATTTTACATCAGTACAATCTGTTGTTAATAATTTTTAGTTTTTGTATAGCATTTTTTTAAAAAATTTATTTCTCATATTATTTTTAACTTTTATTTGTTTGGCATAATTTTATAATTTTTCTCTGTTCAAATTTTTTTATCAGTTCAATTTATGAATGTCATTTAAAATATTATTTATACATATACAACTATATATATATGTTAAAACGAAGATTTGCACGGGTTAAATATATAAAATGCATATTTTGCGGGTTCATCCGTGTAAAAACTTTTAATACCAAGTCGAAACGTCAGTGTATTGGTATTAAAAGTTTTTAACACGGATGAACCCGCAAAATATGCATTTTATATATATATATATAACATATTTTGTGGGTTCATATATTAAAAACTCTCTTCATTTTATTTCTGTTTTAAAAAGTATAAAAATTAATGCTAATGGCATTCTGGTCAGTTTTGATGTCGTGTCTTTATTTACAAACATTCCAATTGATGAAGGTTTAAATATAATCTCACAACGTTGCAATTTACCAGACCATATTATTGCTTTGATTAAACATTGTCTCTTAAATACATATTTTGTATACAATGGATAACATTACAGACAAGTTTTTGGTACTCCTATGGGCTCACCTATCTCAGGAGTAATAGCTGATTTATTCATGGAATATATAGAAACTCGTGCTTTAGAATCATCATCTTTAAAACCGCTCATTTGGCTCAGATACATAGATGACATTTTGTCATATGGCAACATGGAAAAAAAAAATTAGATGATTTTTTCTTACATTTAAATAATATGCATCCTCATATTAAATTTACAATGGAGACAGAGTCTGATGGAAAACTCCCATTTCTTGATGTTCTAGTCACCAGAACACCAAATAGTTTATCTTTTTCTATTTACAGAAAGGATACACACACAGACAGGTATTTACATTTCCATTCTCATCATCACCCAACTCAGATAGTTTCTGTAGCCAAAACTCTTTTAAATAGAGCAATTAACCTTCCAGATGAGAAATAAATCATATTAATAGTGTTTTATTAGCAAATAGTTATAATTACAAATTTATAAAAAAAGCCTTATTTCAAGCTCAAAATAGACAAAATAGGAAACAAAAAGATGATAAATCAGCTATTAGGATTTGTGTTCCATATGTAAAAGGAACTACAGACAGTATCGGACATATATTAAAATGCTATAATATAGATACAGCATTTTCTGCTCATCAAAAGATCAGTAATATAATAACCAAGCCTAAGGATTCAATCCCTCTTGAATCTCATGGTGTCTATCAAATCTCATGTAAAAATTGTAAAGCTTCTTACATAGGTATGAGTAATCATCACATCAGTGTTAGGAGAGATGAGCATGCTAATGCAGTTAAACAACACTCATCATCATCAGCACTCTCACTCCATACTATAGATTCAGGTCATAAAATTGATTTTTCTAGTACCAGGATCATACCCAGATGTGATAATCTCTACCAGTGCAAAATTAGAGAAGCCATTGAGATACTTAAAAGGCCAGATTGTATCAATAAGCGAGATGATACTTGCAAACTTCCTCCTATTTGGAAAGATTTTTTTAAAAAACATTCCTAAATTTATCATTTTTGCTATTGGTGGAATTTTAATGTTTTATTCAAATCATTGATTGTAGTGCCTCTACAACCATCTTTCTACCTTTTATAACTCTGTGGATGACTTGTGTGACCAAGTTGAAATGTCAGTATATTTATTGTGATGATCGCACATACTGTGGTCACACATATAAATATTAAACATTCAGAGAATATTAAATATTATGTTTGGCAGAAAAAAAAAAAAAAAAAAGAAAAGCGAGCTTGGAAAAATTTACAGAACAAAGAAATGTTTCAACTAATTAAAAAAAAAAAAGAGAGGGAATTAGAATCAAAAGATTCTTATCTTTTACCCTCCAAAGTTCGGGTTTTGGTGAAATTAAAATATAAAATTAGAGATATTGGAAATGTATGTTAAAAAATAAAGCGATAAAGAAATATAAATAAAATGCAAGTTAAAATCCGATTTTGAAAGAAAGTAAAGTTTAAAAAAGATTAAAAAAACCTTAAATAGCGTGCAAAACAGAGAAAGTTAGACATGATCAAAAGATAATGATCTGGGTTTTAAAGTACAAATTTGACGATAAACGAAATGTGTGTATGGAGTGTATTTGAAGCAGGATATAGACAGAAATAATAAATGCTTGTCCAAATTTAAAAAAAAAAGAAAAACATGTATTAAAATCTGTTTAATTAAAATCAAGAATATTGAAATAAATAAAGGTACATAGTGCTACGAGAGTGGGTAAAACCAATTTACATATGGCCAAAGGCATAGTAAGAAAGAAGGTGTGAATAAAAGTGAAACAAAGGATCGAAAGGACAAAGGCTGGTGGAATTTTTTAATTAAAAAAAAAGTTTTCAGGAGAGATTAGAGCTAGAGACTTCATGTTGAGAGGGTGGTAAATCACAGCTCTGATAATCAACTGATATAGTTAGCAAATATGACTTTTAACATTGGTGCCTCATCTAGAATGGCTGGCTAAGGCCATCGTGATCGCTGGTCGATCTGGACGTACTGTACTAATGGTTCTTGTCAAGATGTAATAACCACCATTGTAGCTCCTGCTGGTGGATTCATTTAGTTGCCTTGTCCTTGATGCCTTGTACTTGATGCCTCATCCTTGATGCCTTAACACTGAGAAGCTATACACAACCAAATCTAACCTACGAGCGACTGTCCCTCCTAAAGAAGTGGAGAAATCCATGTGGCGGTTGGCAGGATGTCGGATAAATTCAGAGACTAAAACCTAGGTAAAGATACATACTATTTTTTATATATTTCAATGTGCACATCATTTACTTAGACAATGGCCACATGCTTTTTGTGAATGATAAAGACATTCTTGAATTTTTTTGATAAATACCCAGAATGACGATTTATAAATGTACCATCATTTATAAGAGTTTTTTTTATGTGTTCTTTTTCTTGTAGCACTATAGATCATAATCTGTTTTATTTAATGTTAATGTGTTTTATAGATCGTTTTTTATGATTGATTTATTCTATTAAATATATTTTTTCTATTTAAATCTGTCTTGTCTCATTCTTCGCCACATTCAAAAAGGGATAGTCTAGTCCTAGGGTGGGAAAACTATTATTCATTTCTTTTTTGATTATTGGTGCAGTGTTTGATTTCGATAAATTTATAAATCATCCAAGTGCTGTAACTCTGTCAGATCTTACAGCAGTCGGGAGAAAGTTGATCGGGAAATATAACCTGGGCTGTATCCATATAACATAAGGTTAGGTCAAATATGGAGATAGACTCGTCTATTTCCGTATTTCTCTCTGCTTGCGGTAATGGGAAGTGGACAATTTTTGAATTATAGAATTCCCCATTATGTATACATAAAAGGGAAGTTTAGCTTTCGATCGTGGTGTGCCCATTACATATTTTGGGGGCCTGTCCAGGATCTGAAATTTCTGTGCAATTAATAATCATGTGTTAAATAATTTCATAAGATAACGTAATTTTCTAAAAAAAATATATATATGTGTTTTCAATATATATAAAATTAGCGTTGTAAGTTAAAGTAGCTAGAAGTGAAGACGAAGGGGATAGGTTTTATTTTATGATACTCTATACAAGCGTTTCACGTCAAATGTGTACAAGGAATAGAAAGAGGGGGGAATTATTTTTTTGTTATTATTACGAAAGTTTGAAATACGCAGTGAGGGATATAATCGGAGACAAGAATATTTAGACAAGTTGTAATGAACAAAGAACTGATTATATCAAATGATTGCTGTAATGTAATATAAATCGTTTCAAAAAAAAAAAAAGAAAGAGAATAACACAAAGTACCATGAAAGTTTACGCTAAATAATAGAAAAAAAAATAGTCACATAGCCCAGTAAAGTTAAAGAATAGATTATCTGGATGTAATTAATTAATGAAAACATAAAATAGTTAAGTTAGAAATAGTGAAACAGTTTCAGTAATGTTGTAGTTATAAAGGTTAAATGATTAAAATAGTCAAAACTAAGTTAGATGAAGAAAGATATATGTGTGAATTAATAATCACATGTCCTAGTTAAGTGGAAAATAAAATATTTAATGATAAAAGGAATTCACGTGTATAAGTTAAATTGAAGAAACTATAAGTATTGTCATGTCTTTTAGTTAAGTGATAAAAAAATATATATATATGTGATTCTAGAATAGTTGCATGTGTAAGAGAAGTAAAAAAAAATATATGTGTGTATGATCTTGCTTAAAACAGCCGTAACCTTAAGTGGCCAAATTTTATAAACATAGGAGTAGAAATATATATATATCGGAAGGGTAATGTTGGAGATACAGTCAAACAAGATGAATTTATAATGTATATCGTCAACAGAGGAACGGGTATAGTATTTAAGTAAGTTAAATTTAAAAGAATATATAAGTGCATCATTTAATTGAGGTATAGGGGTCAGAGGTAGATGAGTGGGAAAAATAGAGGACAATCATCAAGGTGGACAGGCAGTCGGGCGAATCTAAGGCAGGCAAACAAGAGGATGAACCAAAGTGCGGATGTTTGGGTTGGCTAGCGATCTGAATGCTGATTGATAAATAATACAGATACTAAAGTTAATCAAAGTGAAAACATAAAGTCAGTTGAAAGAAGTTGAGTATAAGTCGAGTCAGAAGAGGTCAATAGTAGTAATAATCATTCCAGACATAAGGAAGGGTTAAATAAAAATCATATTTATGCGTACAAGGGCTCAAGCCAAAATGGAATGTCAAGAAAAGGAAGTAAAAGAAGGAAATGAAGAGGAGATGAAAGTAAAGGATACAATAGCCTATGGTAATATCATGGATATGTTAAAGCAAATGAGGATGGAGCAAGAACAATTCATGAAAGAATTTGTGGATAAACAAGAGAGAAGGATAGAAGAATGGATGGTAAAGGTAGAAACAGACAACCAGAAAAGAATGGCTGAAGTCAGGGAAGAAATGAGAAATGATATCATCCAGCAATCAAAGGCTAAGGACACATGGGATGGATTTCACCAACAGATTGAGAGAGATGAACAAAGGAGTATGGGGCCATGTGCATATGAGGAGTCAGAAATAGTTGAGGACAGAGGTAAAGAGTCAGCAAGATGGGATTGGAAGAAGGACATAGGGCGACCAGAAAGGAAGATAAGACAGTTAGATGAAGAAGTGGAAGTAGTTAGAGTGGAGGATCATAGAATGATGATGATGAGCATACAGAAGAATTTAAGTCAGTTGGCGAAGGTAGTAGCAGGGTTAAATACAAAAGTTGAAGAGAGTATAAGGAGGTCAGCCAATAGCAGCACCAATACCAACATAGAGGTCATAGGACCAAGAACCAGTGGAGAATGTAGAATGCTGGGATCTGGAAATTGCATGGATTATCCTGTGGGCTTCCACCAATTTCTGAAATTGCATGGATTATCCTGTGGGCTTCCACCAATTTCTGAAGATCCAAGTCTTTGCTGGAAACCCTGGAGAAAGCCAAATGGAGCATTTGAACAGCCTGAAACGGTACTTCAAATTCAGTATAATGCGTGAGGAGGCCAAGATAGCAGTCGCCTGCAGCCATTTGCAGGGCAAATCTCAAGTCTGGTGAAATTCACTGTTCCAGAAACCCATCACATTTGCAGGATATCATAAAGCATTGAAGACCAGTTATTGGAGTGAGGAACTCCAAGAAGATATGTTGCATCGGATAAAACAGGATAAATGGAGACCAGATGAATCATTTATAACATTCTTCCGTTGTCAAGTGGCTAAGTTACGAATGATGACTGCAAATCCATTATCTGAGATGCAGATACTCCGGATAATTAGGCCCAGGTTTCCAAAGGATATAGAACAAATTCTAATCAGTACAGAGAGGAAGATGGTGGACCGGGTGGCCGTATTGCTGAGTGCATTGGACACCACCAGGGACAACCAAAAGGAAGATGGATGGCAATCTGGACCACCTCTAAAAGAATCACTGATAGTAAAGAATGGATGGGATCCTGGGGAAGGACGATGGCAAGAAAACTGGGGAGATTCTAAGGGATGGAACCCGAGGAGACAGGAAACTGGACGACAGAGATGGGAGATGGAATGTAAGTGTCCATATGACAGGGCAGAGGGCCATGAGCCTAGGGAGCAAACCCCTGCATCCCAGAGAAGGCAGAGGTGATGTCAATAGAGGAAGACAACCACCGAATAAGACTTAAGGGCAATCACAGATAAAGGAAGGATTTACTGATAACAAGATTGGAAATGGAAATGGACCATGATTCACGGAAACTGGACTGTAATATTGATCCTGATAGCATAAAGTAATGATGTGCCGATAAGTGGAAAAAGGGATGAAGGACATTATGATAAAATAAGAAAGCATATGATAAATAATGGTGTGAGGTCATAGATAGAGGCTGAAGGCATGTATGTTTAGATATTGGTAGATAGGTCTGAACAGTATTGGGTGAGGTCTTCTTCATTATTCATTCATGTATGTTCTGCGGTGCACCAAATCTTATCGTACAGAGAACACAGGGACAGAGATCCCATTCTCATAATGACTCACTGGATTAAGATTTCCAGTTAGATATTGGACAGATATAGCGAGTCAATGGTTCAGAGACCAGTCTATGGTGGAAAGAACCCCTTGTATAAATTAAGAGCTATCAGAAAATATACTGAGCTTATGGATGAGTTGGACGAAAAGATGCCAGCCTCCCAACCTGTCTCAGTAACAGTGACCAGATTTGGCACTTAGGGGTTTATTATTTGCAGGATGTGATGTATGAACAGGTTTAATCGGGTCACAGAGATATCCTGTGGATCCGAACCGGTATATACGAGTATGAGGCAGGAATAAAATGCATGTAATGCTAATGACAAGATTAAAATGGTTCGGCAATGCTGGTTGGGTCATCAAGAAAGAGATGTAATTTACCTGGTTGCCTCTCTAGAGATTAACCTCATCACTAAATCATGTTAGGAATGCGTAAATCTAAAAGGTTTGAACAGTAGTTGGGAATATCTAGCGTTCGATGCAAAAAAAAATTAAAATTTTTTTTTTTTACAAAAAAATTTTAAACGGAGGGGAACGGTGTAATGTGAAGATCACACATACTATGGTCACACATATAAATATTAAACATTCAGAGAATATTAAATATTATGTTTGGCAGAAAAAAAAAAAGAAAAAAAAAAGAAAAGCGAGCTTGGAAAAATTTACAGAACAAAGAAATGTTTCAACTAATTAAAAAAAAAAAGAGAGGGAATTAGAATCAAAAGATTCTTTTCTTTTACCCTCCAAAGTTCGGGTTTTGGTGAAATTAAAATATAAAATTAGAGATATTGGAAATGTATGTTAAAAAATAAAGCGATAAAGAAATATAAATAAAATGCAAGCTAAAATCCGATTTTGAAAGAAAGTAAAATTTAAAAAAGGTAAAAAAAATCTAAATACTGCGCAAAACAGAGAAAGTTAGACATGATCAAAAGATAAGGATCTAGGTTTTAAAGTACACATTTGATGATAAATGAAATGCATGTATGGAGTGTATTTGAAGCAGGATATAGACAGAAATAATAACTGCTTGTCCAAATTTAAAAAAAAAAAAAAAAGAAAAACATGTATTAAAATCTGTTTAATTAAAATCAAGAATATTGAAATAAATAAAGGTACATAGTGCTACAAGAGTGGGTAAAACCAATTTACATATGGCTGAAGGCATAGTAAGAAAGAAGGTGTGAATAAAAGTGAAACAAAGGATCGGAAGGACAAAGGCTGGTGGAATTTTTTAATTAAAAAAGTTTTCAGGAGAGATTAGAGCTAGAGACTTTGTGTTGAGAGGGTGATAAAACACAGCTCTGATAATCAACCGATATAGTTAGCAAATATGACTTTTAACATCGGTGCCTCATCTAGAATGGCTGGCTAAGGCCATCGTGATCGCTGGTCGATCCAGACTTACTGTACTAATGGTTCTTGTCAAGATGTAATAACCACCATCGTAGCACCTGCCGGTAAATTCATTTAGTTGCCTTGTCCTCGATGCCTTGTCCTTGATGCCTTAACACTGAGAAGCTATACACAACCAAATCTAACCTACGAGCAACCATCCCTTTTAAAGAAGTGGAGAAATCCACATGGCGGTTGGCAGGACGTCGGATAAATTCAGAGACTAAAACCTAGGTAAAGATACATACTATTTTTTATATATTTCAATGTGCACATCATTTATTTAGACAATGGCCACATGCTTTTTGTGAATGATAAAGACATTCTTGAATTTTTTGATAAATATAAATGTACCATCATTTATAAGAGTTTTTTTTATGTGTTCTTTTTCTTGTAGCACTATAGATCATAATCTGTTTTATTTAATGTTAATGTGTTTTATAGATCGTTTTTTATGATTGATTTATTCTATTAAATATATTTTTTCTATTTAAATCTGTCTTGTCTCATTCTTCCCCACGTCCAAAAAGGGATAGTCTAGTCTTAGGGTGGGAAAACTATTATTTATTTCTTTTTTGATTATTGAATTAACACGTGGAAATTGGTGGTGCAGTGTTTGATTCCGTTAAATTTATAAGTCATCCAAGTGCTGTAACTCTGTCAGATCTTACAGCAGTCAGGAGAAAGTTGATCGGGAAATATAACCTGGGCTGTATCCGTATAGCATACAGGTTCGATCAAATACGGAGATAGACTCGTCCATATTTCTCTCTGCTTGTGGTAGTGGAAAGTGGATAAATTTTGAATTATAGAATTCCCCATTATGTACACATAAAGGGGAAGTTTAGCCTTCGATCGTCATGTGCCCATTACATTATATTAAATGTTTTTAACACGGAACCTGCAAAATATGTATTTTATATATTTAACCCATGCAAATCTTCATTTTAACATATATATATATATATATATATATATATTGGTATTTAATTTTAATATATTAAACATGATTGCTACCATTTTGCCCATGAAAATATTCATACCAATATATATATTGTAACGTCCACTGTCTATTAGGGTTTTTATATGAGTTAACTTCTCATACTGAGTGACTAAATTACATCCTATCTATTAAATTTGTTTTGTCAGACAATTCAGTAAGATTTAATGGATGCAATTATTTTTCCTGATCACACAACACCCTTTTAATTAATGTAACTACTAAAATAATGGGATCGAGTAAGCCAGCTTTTAATTTATTTGAAAGGTGCCAGGATTTTGTATAGAAATCCACTGGCTAAGTCCCTTTTATTTATTTAGTTACGATGAAATTATCTATAAATTCTGGAGGATTGTGTTTCGGTACAGTGTTGGCAAAGGTAAATTATATTTTCAAACCTTCATAATTAACTTTAATAAATTTATTAATAATCATTAATAATGCACAATGAATAGGGGTATTAGAAATAATTTTATTTTAACAAATTAAAATATAAAAAATAAAAAAACCATTATGAATTAATTAATTAGAAAGATGACACACACGCTAATCCAGATATAAATCAGTAAAAAAACAGTTCAACAATTATATTTCCTAAGCAACAAGAGTCTCTTGAAGAATAAAATTTAAAGTCTTAATCGGGATTATTTTGATATCAATTTTAAGAATTGTTTGCAAACTTTGTCTCAATTGGGAAAAGTTACTCTTAATTTACTGGTAAGTTGGTGTAGGTTTTTTGGGATCCTGAGCTCATAAGAATTTTCATTGGTCTCTCCTGCCAGCACCTTCCATGATTGTTCTGCTCTATAGCTGGAGAAAAGACACGGTTATAGTGACCCTTTCATTATAAAAAGCAATCTTCACAAGGCCCATTTCCATTGCTTGCATGACATCTTAGTACAGCAAGTGGTGTACCTATGCAGAAGTATATTCTTGCCACAGGTTATGCTCGCAAAAACCCCCAACTTTCAGACACATAACTAGAAGATATAGAGAAGACCTAGATCAAAGTTGTCCTCTTCTTTTTTATAACTCAATCCATTTTTGAAACTTCTGGGCATATCTTTTTTTGTCAAACATATGTGTTGATAATCTTGTACATTCTTTATAAAATTTATCTTATAAAGTCTTCTTTTTTATCAAGTCTTTAGGCCATTTTTAATTAGCTAAAATATTTTTCTTTTAGCTTATGTTTTTACTTTTATAATTCTTTTAATTTATCTGGATTAGTAATCTGCATGTCATTTATTCTTTCCAATTTTTAACTTTTATTTTTTAATTACATAAAAAATAAAAAGGACAATTTTAACTTTCATTGTACATTTTAATAAAAATTCTACTAATCGAAAAAAAATATATAAATTTACCTTTTTTTTAGCTTTTAAATATCTTACTGGATGCCAATATACTTGTACTATATAAATAAACGGTACTATATATATATATATATATATAAGAACGTTAAACATAACCTTAATCATTTTTAATGCAGAGAACTTTTTTTAAAGACAAACGTTATTCTCTTTTTTTTTCTTTTGAATACAATTCATGACTTTGAAAAGGATGTTCTGCACTAAAAATGCGTTAAAGTTTCATTTAATGTTTATTTTCTTTATGGAAAAAGCATTGATAAAAATACATATAGATTAATTATATTTCAGTGACAGAGTTGTCATATTTAGCACTATATATATATATATCGTTAAAAACCAGTCAACTTTTAGACAATCCCAATATCAATCAGCAATTTAAAACTGTTGTTAAGGCAATCTTTCTATGATTATTCATCATCATCATCAACAACCATTATCAATACACTGCAGAATGAAGGTTTCTCCAAGTTCAATCCATCTCCAATTCTAACTTCTCCCCTGCACACTTTCATATTTCATCCACCCATATCACATGTGGTCTCTTTCTAGATTTTTTACAATCTCTTGGAATCTAGTTTAAGATTTCAATTGTCCATCTATTATCATCTCTTTTAGAAATATGTCCAGCCCATCTCCATTTCAGTCTTTTAATTTGTCAATGAGATCAGTAACACTTGTTTGTTCTCTTACCCATATATTTTGTTTTGATCTCTTCATGTTACTCCTAATCTTTATACTTCTTTGAGTGGTCTGAAGTTTCTGTATTGCTCTTCTATTACGTTTCCAAGTCTCAAATCCAAAAGTAAGAACTAGTAAAACACATTTATTAAAAACATTCTTTTTTACTCCCATAGGCATATTTCCTTTTAGTGTCAAGTTATTTCTCCCAAAAGCACTCCAACCTGGTTTAATTCTATGATTAATTTCATGCATTATGTTTTCATCTGTTTTAATAATCTGACCAAGGTATTTGTAACTGTTAACTTCTTGTAACTCATCATAGTTAATCTTTATTTTTATATTTTGAGAAAATCCATTGAACATTACTTTAGTCTTTTTAACATTTATCTTTAGTCGTACTTTTATCTGATAACTCCTGCAACATTTCCTGCAACTCTAAAGCATTATTTGCAAAAATAACTACATCATCTGCAAAATCTAAATGACTTAAATAATCTCCATTTACTTGCATTCCTTTAGCTTCCCATTTTAAACCACAAAATACTTCTTGCAGCACTTAAAAAGTTTTAATTTAATAATATACAATATTAAATCATACCACATGGTTAAGAAATATAGTACGACCATCTGTGAAATAAATATATAAATATATTAAGAGTCCGTATTTCAAATTAGTGGCCTCAAAATGATACTCTTTGAAACTCTTTACTATTAGATCTTAAATACTGAAACATTGAGTAATTCAAACAAAGAGCTTAAATTTAAATAAGAAAGATCGTAACTTGCTGCTAAACAAACATGCTTACTATTATTATATAAAGACAAACTAAACATTAGTAATTTTTATTTTTAAACACCTAACACAATTATATACGAAAATGATCCCAGTGCTTAATGTTAAACTGAAATAAATGTAAATCACACCCCGCATTGTTAAAAAGTTCTTTTGTTGAATTAGTTCATATTTCAATATTTAAGATTTAATAGCATACAGTTTCAAAAGGTATTATTTTTAGGTTGGCTATTTTAAAATCAGGACTCTAATATACTTAAAATATTTATTTCAAAGAGAGCAGTATTCTTAACTATATGGTGCTATTTAATATTTGGATATTTATTTTAGTTTAGTGTTAAACACTGGAATTTTCACACACACACACATATATATATATATATTCAAGATATTGTCATATTTTGAAAATCATATTTATAAAAATGCACTAGTAGATTACATAGTAATACTAAAAAGATTAACCTGGAGAATAGTGTATGAGATGTTGATTCCTTATCTGTAAAACATTTTACAGAGTTTTTTCTAGTATTATTTGTAAGAGGAAAAGAAAATGGTCATTATTTAAATCATCTAGATTTTGAGATGATGTAATTGTTTTTGAAAAAAATGCTTTAGAGCTTCAGGAAATGTTGCAAGAGTTATCAGATAAAGGGAAAAAGTAAAACTAAAAGGAAATGTTAACAAGACTAAAGTAATGTTCAATGGATTTTTATCAAAAGAAGAAAATAAAGATTGCTAAGAATGAGTTAGAAGTTAACAACTACAAATACTTTGATCAGATTATTACGGATTGAAACATAATGGATGTAGAGTGCTTTTAGGAGAAATAGTATAATATTAAGGAATTATACCTATGTATTTGAAAAGAAAGATCTTTAATAAATGTATTTTATCAATTCTTATTTATTGTTCTGAGACTTAAGACTTAACAGAATAGAAAAACATAGACTTCAGACAACTCATTAAAGTATGGAGAGATATATGTTAGGAATAACAATAAAAGATTGAAAATAAAATACAGGGGTGAGAGAACAAATACGTATTACTGATAACATTGAGACAATTAAAAGTCTGAAGCAGAGTGGGAATAGTCATATTTCTAGAAGAGATGATAATAGATGGACAGTTAAAATCTTAATTTGGATTCTAGGAGATTATAACAGATGTAAAAAGAGACCACATGTAATATAGATGAATGAAATAAGGGAAGTATATTAAGGAGAGGTTAGAGATTGAAGAAACTGAATTGAACTTCTAGAAATGTTCATCCTGCAGACACCTTTATCCTGTAGTGGTTTGACAGTAGTTAATAATAATAATAACACACACACACACACATATATATATATATATATATAAGTAATGACAGTAGAAATACCTGTTAAATAATCACAAAGTCTAAATACAACAGCATAAGTAAAAGAAAACATTTTATCTATAAGCTGAATGTTAAATATATTGAAATCCAGACTGTATAAACAGGAAGCATAAAATTAAATTAGCTCAGATATGAATATATCATACACTACATATTCAAAACACATTAATAAATGGTCATTTTGGGCTTTGGAAAAACTCCCAATTACAAATATATAAAAACAAATCAATTGCATAAGATCTAAGTCATATTCTCATAGCACTAAATAAATTCATCAGTACCTCTTGTGAAATTATCATTATGAAATAGTGATTTTACTGTATTTGAATTTAAGCTGACATTATACAATTAATTTAATTGAAATGGTTATTGGTTAATCTTTCTTTGTTTAACAGCATGAAATATGTTTAGTATCTATTAATATCTAAATGAATTTAGTTTCACATTTTCTGTTTACATGATTATGGATTTCAATATACTTAACACCTTTGCAACTTATAGGTAAGAATTACCTTTTATTTATGTTGCTTTATTCAAACTTCGTATTTGTTTTATAAATAACAGTAGTGAGTTTATTTATCATTATGAGATATTGACTTTGTTATATTTGATTTTTAACTAGCATTTATGGTAATTGATTTATTTGTTACATAATTGTCTTTGGGAATTTTTTAAAACTGAAAAGGATTATTGATTAATCTTGCTTTCTATACTTTAGTTGCTATAAGATCTGATCTAATTTGTTCACACAAATCTGGATTTTAATATAATTAACATCTTTATAGCGCACACAGGATTTAACCTTTTATCTATGCTGTTTTCTTCAGACTTTGTATTTTTTTTACAGGTGAAGTTACTGAATTTAATTAGCATTATGAAATAATGATCTTACTATATTTGATTTTCAGCTAGTGTTATGCAAAATCTAAAGATTTCTCAAACGTTAGTGTGAAATAGAAACTGTGGACTTAATCAGTAAAATATTTAATAGCTTCACCTCTCAAATCAAAATGCTTTAGATTCACCTATATATTTAAAAAGTAGGTTGAAGATAAGAGTGGCCGCTCTTGTCTTTTAAAGTCGTTAATTTGTAGAGGTCCCTACTATCCGAATTTCAGGCGCATAGTCTTAAGGTGATATCCTTAATATATATATATGTATAATAGATTTTCAGTCTTATTTATTTGAAAACATTTATGATATTTTTATGAAATAAATAAATAATTTGCACCTGCAGCTATTTTATGGATTAAATATATAAATCATAGTTTTAATATATAACTAATAATAATAATTCAAAAAACTGCTGCAAAACATATCAATTGTTCATTATAAAGGGCATTTACTTCAATTAATATTATTGCATTTTTTAATCTAATTAAATTACTAAATTTTTTTATTAACATCCTTTTATTGTAAATAATAATAGCTAACATGAGTAAAATAAATTTTACACAAGCATGTGTGCATCTATGTCTGCACATTTATTTTACTTTTTGTTACTTTTAATCATATACATATATATTTGTAAAAAAAAAGAAACAATGGAAAACAAATTTTATGTTTTAAAATATTTTGAAGAATAGATTCAAAATAATATACCTTTAATTCTTGAAATACTAAAATGTTTCTAAATTATAATTTGCTTTCTAAAAAAAAGTCCAGGAGGGTAAAAAGGAGATTCTTATTAAGTAATGCGTTCGATGACATATAACATGTATGCTAATATTAGATTAGAATTTTTTTTCATGTAGTCAATATAATTAATGAAAAGAATATTGTAATAAAAATGATTGGTTATTTATACTAAGGAAAAAAATAATTATATGATTTATTGCTCAGCAGTTCATAAGAACTTCAAGTACCAGAAATGGCAAATATGGGTTACAATTCATGGTACTTGAGTTTCAATTAACCTGCCACTTTACTGCTGCAGCCAAGCATGCTGTGAAAATAGTAAGAATATAGTGATTAGTGCACTACTCAAGTGTCTATAAGGAGTTCAGCATCAGAAGTGATGGAGACCAGTTGCAAAATCCTGAGTTCCAATTATTCTACCACTCTTACACTGCAGCAAAACATTCTAGAGCATGGAAAAAATATGGTAATTGATTTACAACTCAGAAATCCATAAGAGGTTCAGGAACAAGAAGTGCAATTCATGGATCTTGAGCCTCAATTATTTTGCCACTCTATTACTGCAGCAAAACATACAGGGAATGCAGAAAAATATAATAAATGGTTTATTACTCAAGATCCAGGTTGTGATTCATGGACCTTGAACTTTTTACTCTGTCACCCTTCCACTTCAGTAAAGCATTCTGCAATTATGGAAAGAATATAGTAATGTTTATTATTCAGCAGTTCATAAGTTCAAGCAGTCAGAAATGGCAGAGCTGGGTTGCAATTCATGGTACTTGATTTCAAATTAATCTGTCACTCTATGATTGCAGTAAAGCAAGCTGTAAACATGGACATGATACAATAATTGTTTACTATTCAGCAGTTTATAAGAAGTTCAAGCATAAGAAGTTATGGAGATGGGTTGAAATTTAGGACCTTGAAGACTAATTACTTTGCCACCCTACTACTGCAGAAAGCATGCTTGGAGATATGGAAAGAATATAGTAATTGGTTTACTATTCAAGAGTCTATAAGTAGTTCAGACATCAGAAGATTAGTAGCTAGGTTGCAACACATGGATCTTGAACCCAAATACTCTGTCACTTTACCACTGCAGCAAAAGCATGCTGAAAACATGGAACGAATATAGTAATTGGTTTACTTTTTAAGAGTCTATGAGAAGTTCAGGCATATTGAAGTGATGCCTAATCTTCTACTCTACCACTGCAGAATAGCATGCTGGGAACAAGGAAGGAACAGTGGTTTACTACTCAGCCTTGAGTTCCTATTAATCTGACACTACCAATTGCAGCAACCCATGCTGCAAACATGGTAAAAATATAGTAATTGGTTTGCTACTGAGCAATTTATAAGAAGTTCAAACACCAAAAGTGATGTAACTGGTTTGCAATTTATAGATTTTCAGAAATCTAATTACATTGTCATTCTACCATTGCAGCAAAGTATGCTGAAAACATGGAAAGAATATAGTAAAGAATATAATAATTGGTTTTCTACTCAAGAGTCTATAAGAAGTTCAGGCATCAGAAGTGATGGAGCTGAGTTGCAATTCATGGATATTGAGCTCCAATTACCCTGCCACTCTACCACTGCAGCAAAGCATCCTAGAACATGGAAAGAATATAGTCATTCTTTTACTACTCAGCACTTAATAAGACGTTCAGGCACCAGAAGTGATGGAGTTGCAATTCAAGGATATTATGCTCCAATTACTCTGCCATTCTACCACTTGCAGAAAAGCATAAAGCAGGTGCAGAAAGAATATAGTAAATGGTTGATTATTCATGAGTCTATAATCAGTTCAAGCATAAAAGCATGCATGCATGTGGGAAAATATGGTAATTGATTTACTATTCAAGAATTGATAAGTCAAATATCAGAAGTTAAGAGCTGGTTTGCAAAACATGGTTCTTCACTTCCAGAATCTCCCTTTTTGCTGCTGTGTGAAACCACACTAACATGTTTATCTATGATGAATAATTAAAATGTCAAGATTGGTCCATCAAAATTGCTATGTCTAAAATATGCTATGTTGCCTTATGCTTTCGAAATTCCATTCAAGGAGAACCATTACCATTCTTAAAAAAGAAGACATGTTTTAAAATTCATAGATACTTATCAGCATATTTGACTATATGCATTTTAAGCATAAGATAATATGATTTTGAAATTAATGCAAAAATAACATCTTAATCATGCACAAAAGATGAATAAATACTTCACATTTGCTTAACATCAGCAATTAAATATTGTCTAATGATGATTAGGCTGCAGAAAGGAGTTTTGCTATTAACTGAAAGGAGACCCTTTGATTCCTCTTGGAGGCCTTAAAGGATCTGAGCAGAGCAAATTCCTAATGTCCACTCCATACGTTCTTGTCGTTGCAGCTGTTATTACTATGTGATTATTCATATAGTATACGAACATGGATGGGCTGCTCACCAACATGCATTAGCCAGTGTGGTGAGTTTATTGGCTTTTTACCTCTGAGTTTAAGATCAAGAAACACCATGGTCTTTCTTCTCAGTGCGTGATAAGGCAGAATGAATGTTTGTGTAAATGATAAATATTTTCCCAATACATATATACAATTATGACAGACAAAAATAAAGCATGGCCCTTATTCCCAGGAGGCTGTAGAGACACCAACCAAGGCAGCAGTTGGTGGCCGAAGGCGGAGGATGCTAAGAATCCCCTGATTGCAGACCCAGGCTGCCATTTGATGATGACTTTTTATTTAGGTACTTACAACTGCAGATCACTTTCAAGTGAAGGAAGATTGCAAGAATTAGAAGAAGAATTCTCTTATATTAAATGGGACATTATTGGACTTTGTGAAGTTAGAAGAAAAGGTGAAGAGACAATTGATTTAAAAAGTGGACATATACTCTATTATAAAGGCACAAATATTGGAAATACAAGTGTAGTAGGATTCATTATAAATAAAAAGTGGAAGAACAATATTGTGGAGATTGATGGTGTATCGGACAGAGTGGCAAGATTAGTTATACAACTTAATAGCAGATACCAAATGCAGATAATTCAGGTTTATGCCCCAACAAGTTCTCATAGTGATAAAGTAGTAGATTTTTATATGGATGTACAAAAGGCTTTTGATCAGAGTAAACACCATTTTAAAATTGTTATGGGAGACTTTAATGCTAGAATTGGTATAAAAATGAAAGATGAAAGTGCTGTGGGTAATTTTGGTTATGGTAATAGAAATGAGAGAGGACATAGACTTGTGGAGTTTGCAGAAAAAGAAAAACTTTATATTATGAATTCTTTTTTTGAGAAAAATGTTAAAAGGAAATGGACATGGAAGCATCCAAATGAAGGTACAGCAGAATTGGATTATATTTTGACTAACAGGAAATACATATTTCAAGATTGTAATGTTCTTGATAAATTTAACACAGGAAGTGATCATCGATTAGTAAGGTGTAAGATACGTGCTAATGTAAAACTAGAGAGACAAAAATTATTAAGGAAAACAATATTTACAGTTGATATTCCTAATCTTCAGAAACATTCTAATGAATTTAAATTAGAACTTACAAATCAGTTTCAAGTATTAGTAGATTTTGAACATGATTCAGATTTGAATGAAATTAATATGAAAATAACTGATACACTTTTGAAAACTGCAGCAAAGATAGCTGGTAGAAAGAAACAGCAATTGACCAATAAAATTTCTACTGAGACTAGAGAATTTATGAAGAAAAGAAGGAATATGAAGACATACAAAAATGATGCATTAAAAAGAATTGAATATCTCGAATTTTGTAAAATGGTGCGGAAAAGAGTTGAAAATGATATACGAAAGTATAACTGTGAACTAGCAAGGAAAGCTGTAGAAGAAAATAAAAGTCTTAAGAATGTAAAACAACATTTTGGTATTGGTAGAAAATTTATATCTGCAATAAGAAAAAAAGATGGAATTATTACTAAAAGGAGAGGTGACATCATGAAATTGGTAGAAGATTTTTATCAAGAATTATATAGCAATAAAGAACAAGTACCTCCTATATCTATTACATCTTCCAAATTACCCGGAATTTTAAATGAAGAAGTGAGACATGCAATTAAATGTATGAAGAAAGGAAAGGCTCCAGGTAATGATGGAATTATAATTGATATATTAAAAGAAGCAGGTGAAGAAATAGAATTTTTTTTAGCAAAGTTATATACCAAATGTCTAAATGATAAAGATGTACCGGATGATTGGAAGAATGCAGTAATAATATTAATATTTAAAAAAGGTGATAAAGAAGATATTAGAAATTACAGACCTATCAGCCTTTTATCAGTTTAATATAAAATTTTTACCAAGATAATTACTACTCGTCTACAGAGAACATTGGATTTCCACCAACCAAGAGAACAAGCCAGATTTAAAAGTGGTTTTAGTACAGTAGATCATATCCAGGTATTGAGAGAAGTTATAGAAAGGACAAATGAATATGAGTTGCCATTATGCTTAGGATTTGTAGATTATGAAAAGGCATTTGATTCTATAAACATTTCTTCAGTGATTAAAGCATTAGATCATCAAGGTATAGATCCAGGATATTGTCATATTTTAAAGAATATTTATAAAAATGCAACAGCAACAATTAGATTACATAATGACATTGGGAAAGTCAACATTGAGAAAGGTGTAAGACAAGGTGACTCCATATCTCCAAAATTTTTTACAGCAGTGCTGTATGAAGTATTTTGTGGATTAAAATGGGAAACTAAAGGAGTGAAAGTAAATGGTGATTATTTAAGTCATTTAGATTTTTCAGATGATGTAGTTGTTTTTGAAAATAATGCTTCAGATCTGCAGGAAATGTTGCAGGAATTATCAGATGAAAGTAAGAAAGTAGGACTAAAGATAAATGTTAAAAAGACTAAAGTAATGTTTAATCGATTTGCTCAAAATATGAAAATAAAGATTGATTATGATGAATTAGAAGAAGTTAACAATTACAAATACCTTGGTCAGATTATTAATACAGATGGAAACATAATGGAGGAAATTAATCATAGAATTAAACTTGGTTGGAGTGCTTTTGGTAGAAATAACTTGATACTAAAAGGAAATATGCCTATGTGTTTGAAAAGGAAGGTTTTTAACAAATGTGTTTTACCAGTTCTTACTTATGGATCTGAGACTTGGACACTTAATAGAAGAGCAATTCAGAGACTTAAGACCACTCAAAGAAATATGGAGAGATGTATGTTGGGAGTAACAAGAAGAGATCGTAAACGCAATGTATGGGTAAGAGAACAAACAGGTGTTACTGACCTCATTGAAAAAATTAAAAGATTGAAGTGGAGTTGGGCTGGACATATTGTTAGAAGATATGATAAAAGATGGACAATTGAAATTTTAAACTGGATTCCAAGAGATTGTAAAAGACCCAGAGAGAGACCACATGTGAGATGGATGGATGAAATAAGAAAGTGTGCAGGTGTGATGTGGAGAAGAGAAGCTAAAGATTGGAGAAGATGGATTAAACTTGGAGAGACCTTCATCCTGCAGTGGATTGATAATGGTTGATAATGATGAATGATGATTATATTTTCTCACCATCAATATAAAGATTATTATATAAATTCATTAATGCTTAAAATAAATGTGGTTTTAAAAACGGTCATTATTGATGAAAACTTAGGATTTTACTGACAGCTAATTAAAATAAATACACCAAGTTTTTTTTTTTTTTATTAAACATAATGTTATTGGTTTTGTATATAAAATTGTAAGATTATAGTTAATATTTTATGGAAATTTTTTTCCTGTTGTTATTGTAACCAGATTGTATTATATGTAATATATATTTCATAATTTATTTTATGAGACAATCAATATATTTTCGTAATATTTTATGAAATCTTATTTAGATTTAATTTATGTATAAAAAGTAAAGGGCTAAGACTTTGTGCCAATTCTTTTTTCTAGGTTGAAGAGGAATATAATTTTGAAGTAATACACAAATTTATTAAAATAATAAACGAGCATTTATTGAAATCAGTATTATTAAATTTTAGAAAAACAAAAATTTTTGTTTGACAAAAATTAAAAATAAATATTAGTGGTACTAAATGATATTAAAACAGGCAAAACTCTCCATACAGTAGTGCAATCAATGGATACCAGAATACTTGTGCATAAAATCCCTATCTACTGCCTACTCATCCAATATCCCCAGACTAGTTTCTAGCTTGTGGCCAAGGCTCCTCACTGATGAAAGCCACAAACTACAAACTAGTCTGGGGATATTGGATGGGTAGGCAGTAGATAGGGATCTTATGCACAAGCCTTCTGGAATCCACTGATTACTCTGGCTTGCACTGAGTGGCACTACTGTATGGAGAGTTTTGCCTGTTTTAATAACAGTTATGAGCAAGCATAAGAAATGATGATCATGTGATGATAGTGCTAAATAACATTTATAATTTTAAAATAAATAATACAAATACTTTATAAAGTTAATTTATTTTCAGAAATTTATACTGCAAGAGAAAGGATATTATTTATTGGTATAATTTTTTTCACAGTAATACAAAATATTTTTATTTATTTGAAAACAAGTGATATAAAAGTCAAATAAATTTCTAAAAATATTCTGTTATAAAATTTATCTGTAGAATACTAGGAAGAATGATTCCATTTCAAAATTTTGTGGATTATATTTATTTTAAAATGTTTATCAGTTTGAATATAACCATTATAGTTAATAATTGATCCAACAAAATAAATCAGTAACTTTAAATAATTGCATTTTAATTCTTTAGTAGTAGCAATCCAAAGAAATTGAGCTTAAAAAGGTTTAAATTAGCATATACTTTTATTAAACTGGTGGAAAAGATATAAAAAGTGATTTCCCATATTCATTTATTGTCATCGCATATTGAAATAAAAGCAATGTTTGTAAAAGGTATGTTCACATATATTTTATGGGAATTGTGATAATTAAAATGTATACTAGATTTTTTATATAATATGTGTTAATTTGGATACCAAAAGCAGTGGTTAAAACAAAATTTCTATTTCTTAATATTACTACATGATCAACAACTTTAAGTTATCAAGCAAAGGAGTTGTTGTTGTATATTGTTGTAAAAGCATAAGATTATCTATAATAATGATTATATTTAATTTATATTAAGGAGTTTACAAATAGGAGAGGATTAATCAAATTCTAATATCAAATTTAAACAAAGTAGAAACAGCTAGAAGCTACTAAGTAAAACGTTTATAATTTTTAGTTAATTTTTGCGCACACACACGTACATATATATATATATTAGTAAAAATCAGTCATATGTCACATGACCTATATAGCTTGTATTACCAATATGTAATATATAAAGAGCCTGCTAATAAGCTCTAAACAAGCTTATTTATTTTATTTTTTATGATAAATGCTACAAGAGAAAATACCTGAAGCTTTTATCTATGATGGTCCCCATCCCCAGACCGGTTTCAAGCTATGGCTCTCATCAGTGAGGAGTTAGGACATTAGATTCAAAATATTAACTCAAGCCAAGCATTTATCTAATTCTTAAATATTAAGAAAAAGATCCAAATTTTCAGACACATGTCTTCAAACTCAGCTCTTTAACCAAAGAAACTATATGAGCCTGAACTAAATTCAGTGATCCCATATATTAGTAGGCTTAGAAATTTAATATAGCCAAAGCCCTAATAGCAAAATTATAATATTAGTAAAAATCAGTCATATGACCTATATAGCTTGTATTACCAATATGTAATATATAAAGAGCCTGCTAATATCTCTAAACAAGTTTATTTTTTTTATTTTTTTATGATAAATGCTACAAGAGAAAATACCTGAAGCCTTTATCTATGATGGTCTTGTAGCATTTATCATATGATGGACTCATTTTATTGCTTAGGTTGTGAGAGTATTTATCAGCTTTATAAATTCATATAGCACGTGTAGGGCGTGATTACCTTATGACTATTACAATTTAAAACACAGTGTTAGATAAATAAATAGTTAGTTAGATATATTTAATATTACATCTAATATTGATGTGCAGTAAATTGTAATAGTTTTGCGAACATTGTTTATTAATATATAGTGAATCGAATTAAAAAGTAATTAATTAAGAGCTCACACTCTCATTATTAAATGCTTTAAATTGACTTAAATATATAAATTTAGATAAAAAAAAAGATAAGGTAAATTCATTCTTTTCTTTCAAAGATTCTATCTTGTGCTTAGCAAGTGAGAATATTCCTAAGCTTTATCAATTTGTACATCACATATGTCAGAGTGATTTCCTTATGATTATTACACTTTAAAACACAGTGTTAGATAAATAAAATAATTAGTTAGATATTGAATATAGAAATTTCATTTATATTTTATTTGAATAGTTTCTTTTGATAAAGGAAGGAACTTTTTTTTTCTTTTAAAAAAAGTTTAAAAATTATTTAAAAAAAAGTTTTATCATTTATTAAAATATTGAAAATGTTAATTAATGGAATAATTAAAATGGAAAAGGATGAAGTTTTTTTATTTTAATTAAGGTAATATGTAATTAAAGTCAAGAGTTGGATTGTATTAACTTTCTATTAGTAAAAGAAAACAACTTAAGAAACTTTGTAATTTAATACAGAAATTTGAATTTATTTTAATGTGTAGATTATCTCATTGTAAATATTACAATTGATCTCAAAAATAAAATTTGTTCTCATAATTTGTCTTGGAAATTAAAATTCATGAGATAATAACTATATATAAGTAGTCTTGAAAAAAAAGTCTCTTATTTGTTGTGCTTATGTTGTCTTCATCAAAGTAAAACTGCAGGATGATGTGATAAGATTGAAGCTCTTTAGTTTATCAGAAACCTTTTCTATAACAAGTTAAGTAAGCCCAAATTCTTCCAAGATAATAACCTATCTATCTTCTTAGAAATAATCTAGGTTGTGTTATATTATTATCTATCAAATGAAAGCTAATGAAAAAACCTGATCATAACAAATTTAATTTTCTAAATTGTGGAAACTCAATTGTGACTCAACTAACTAACAATGATAAGTGAAAGATACAGAATCCTGAGTCAATTTCTTTGAATATAAACTTTAAATACATATAAGTGAATACAAAATAAAATATCCTTCAACCATAAATATAAAACATTAGAAAATTTGCTGAATAGTGAATTATTTTAACCATATGAAAGGAATTTTAAATTTATAAAGCTATTTAAATTTATAAACTTTCTTTTGGGAATTCATTTTAAATTTAATGAAATTTCTTCACACCTAAACTTTCTAGTAAAGTTTTTGTTTTGACATTTTATTGAAATTAACATTTATAATTTATGTGCTAATTATAGTGATTCAATATATTTACTAAAATCTTTATTAAAATTGTTTAGTTTGCAAGGTTAGAAGTGAGAGTGAGTTGTGAGGATGAATACTAGTCCAAGTAATTTTATTTTAGATTAACGGTTATAATAAGAAATTAATAGTAACCTAGATATTAGAGATTTTGAATTTTATCTTTTATTGTTGCTGTTATTAAATAAGTTATAAGATAAAGAATAATTTAAATCAGTGGAAAATCAAGTTTACAAATATTTATTTGGTTCCAACATAAACGGGAAAAAGCTGGATATCTTATTAGTTGTTGATTGAAGTTCGAATTTGGATGTGTGTTTGTATTATAAATTTAATTGAAATATAGTAGAATTTAATAGTTGAAAACTGTTAATCATAATTCTATTATGGTATCACATATGGCTTATAGGTACAAAAGATTTGGAATGCATTTAAGAAATTTATGCATAACATAAATTCGATATATTAATACTATACATAGAATCTTAATTACTTATACATATTTTTATGTTTATAGAAATTTTGATGTAGTTAATATTTATACTCTTGATATATATATATAAAGTTTGCTTGTTTAAGCATTTTAGTGTTGAATTATTTAGATGATGCTGAATACTTCGTGCGTAGGTACTAAATGCATACAGCGAATTCAAAGATATTAAAATACTATTGTAATTAGTATAAGCTTACTTGAATATAATCAAGTTGAATTTAACTGCTGTAAGATTGACAATCGAAATATCTGAGGTGCAACCATGGATTGGTTTTAATATGTATAACCATTAGCTTTAAATTTAATTAAAATATTTATTGAAAAAATATGTAAAGATCTGATATGGTATATAACCTTGTCGGTGATTGGCTGTCAGCTGGCTCTCAGCTGAAAAAGACATTCTGATTGGCTGGAAAGAACAAAGAAACCGCCTGATCAAAGAAAATAAAGAAAAACGCTGAGATTTTAATTTCGAATGTAATTTAAGTATTAAAAAAATATAAAATGAGAAATTAAAATAGTTTTTTAAAAAATATACTAAAAAAACAAAATTATTTTCGAAAAATATTGAAGATTTTAGTAAAAATATTTAAGATTTAGCAAAAAGAAATCTTTACTTTTCCAGAACGTAAAATTGAAAAAAAGCGTTTGCGTCAGCACTTTTTTGTTTAGACATTCGCTTTATATTTGCTGAAATTGAATATATTTTATAATAAATAAATAGCAATTTATTTTTGAAAGAACTTTTGTTCTCTTTCATAACCTGAAAAATTAGTAATATACTTTTTATAAACGTATCTGAGTTGAATTTAATATTATAGGCGAATATGTTTTAACAATAGGCTTTGTCTTCAGTTTGTGAGTTGGCCAATTAAAAGATTTGATTTTTACCTCATACAACCAATAATATAATTAGCAGGTAAAGGGTTAAAAGAATATATATTGTTTTATATTATAAATATACAAATATCAAAGGAGTTATTTGTCAAAACATCCATTAAGATATTTATATAACTAATAACTAGATTATTTAATTATTAATAAGTATGTGTTTCTATCTATTTAGGCTAGAATTTTCTCATGATTTGTTATAAAATCCACTGTATCAGTATATACAAGAGTTATTGCATTATTTCAAAGAACCAGATGATTCTCCATGAACATATAAAATATTGGTAATGGTTGTCAAATCTGTAAAATTTTAGGATTGGATATCTTCACGAGTAAATTTAAATTTATTATAGTAGTCAGTTCACGGAACTTCTACTGAAGCTTGATTCAACTAAGCACCAAAATAACACCATTTCCTAATATAAATAGACATTTTAGATGGCAAATCTAATGATGCCCTCTAGTGATTGATGTTGACTATACAAAAAGGATTCTTTTATCCATGGCAATATATATAGCTTACAACCTTTTTCCGTATTGGGATAAATAATTTATGATATGAAGTGGAAATAGAAACAAATTTAAATTATTTTTTAATGAAATAAATAAAAAATAAAAAAAAACATATAAATTAAAAAAAGTAATTATATTAACTTATATTAAATAATAAAATAAATATTGATATTCGAACATATAAGAAAGATATATTCTACAGAAACTTAATAAATAAAAAATTAAATAACGATGTTATAAAAAACATAATAAAAAATAAAATAAATACAGTTACAATTTTGTTGAAATATTTATTTTAAAAATGTAATTTAAAAAAAGCAGCAGTTAATGAATGTAAAAAATATATTATAAAACAGCATTCATATAAAAACATCATAATAAATAATAGATAATATATATACATTAATTTTTAAATGTAAATAAATGAACACATAAAATAATAAATTCAATTATTAAAAAATTAAATTCAAATTTATATATAAAAAATGTAATAAAAATTAATTATTAAAAATAAAAATAAAATTAAAGATGATAAAAATATGGGATATATATATATGAAATAAAATATGAAGATTACTATAGTAAAAAATATTAACAAATATTGCAACTACAAAAAGGAAAACACAAATGGATTATAGCAACATTTAAATGATAAAAAGCCAGTTATTTATATACATAAAACAGATTATAAACATTACAATTTCAAAATAAAGATGATTTAATTAATAGATGATTATAAAAAGAAGCATTAAAAGGCTATGTAAATAAACACAATTCTTCTTTTACTACTATCAAATGTGTGTGCGTATATATATAGGCAATAAAATATTTATTAAACTAGTACAATAATAATTATGAATGATCAAAAGAGAATAACAGTGTAATAAAAATATTCATAAATTTAAAACAAAAAAACCTAAATCAGTATACTAATAGTTTTGGAGAGCACATTGCCAAAACGATTCAGTCAATTCATTTTTATTAAGTGCTTTGTTATTTAAAAATATTCATGGTTGAAATACTTACTAGGACAAAACTAGATTGGCATTAATACACATAAGAGTAAACATATTTACAACTTTATTTAAAATGGTTCTTTAGAATATGCTTGCAGTTTGTCATATTTAATCAGAAGTAAAGAAAATCTTTTATATGTGATTAAAATTTAATTGTCTATGTAAATTAATACAATCATACTATTTTAAATATAATAAAACATAGTTGTATTAAAAACAATATATATATATAAAGTATTTCCACATATTTTTTATATTATCTAAATAATAAGTATAATAATGTTCAAGACTAAATGAGTTTATAAGTAATCATTAAAATCAATCAACACTTAGAAAATCCCAATATCAATGACAATCAACAATCTCAACTTATTGTCAAAGTGGTTGCCTTGACAACAGATTGAGATTGTTGATTGTTATTGATATTGGGATTGTCTAAGTGCTGACTGATGTTAATGACTTTTATACTATAGATATGATATTTTATGAAAGTAATAATACAAATTTGAAGGTTTTTTTATTTTATTTTATTTTATTTTACAAGTTGTATATATATATATATTGATGGGAAATTTTATTATGTGAAAGTTTTCCATTTATAATGATTAAATTAGGAAGCTCTTGCTAAAACAGTAGCTAATCGAGATTAACTGCCCAAGGTAAAGAGAGAAATTTACTTTTTTTGTCTTGGCAATTAACCTTAAGTGGCTACTAGATTAGCAAGAGCTTTCTAATTAAATAATTATAAATGGAAACTTTCACATTTTCACCTGATCATCCTGTAGCAGTCTTGTAGCAGTGAAACCATTGATTGTGTTGTAGATTTTATTTTCTTGGCTAGTTTGGTTGAGTTTTGGATTTGGGGTAATTTTGAGTAGATATATTATAAAATATATATTATATCGTTAATTAAAATGATTTTAAAGCCTATTAAGCATGTATAGAAAATTGATCATAAAAGCTGTAGTACCGTTTTTGCTTGTTTGGCTTAAATTCTGTAATTTACATTATTCTGAGTTACTTTCTGTTTAAAATCTTTCTATCAGATTAAGATTGGGTTCAGTGTTACATTTCCTTGATTTTTGAACTTTGTAATTCCTAATAGTACTGCTGGAAAGCCCTTTCTTGCTTTTGTATTAAGCAAGACCAATACAATATTTAGACAACATATTTATTAATTGTTAATTGAAGATTAATATAATATAAGAAACAGATTATTTGAAAATTAATATATTTTTATATATTTGAATGTATATTATATTTATGTATTATTTTATTTATAAAAAATTAAAAAAAGGGTAAAAGTCACTTTTTTTATTTTACATAAAATTTTAAATACTTTTTAAATAATTAATTGTAAAACATTTGACTAAAATTAAAATAATTGATGTAAGCAAGTGATTAACTGAAAAAGTCGATTAAGGTTAAAACAAATTCAGTAAACAATTAATTTAATGAAATGTGTGAAGATTTAAATTAAAAATATAAATGTTTTTATTTTAATGCTAACAAGTCTGTTAACAAATTAGGTCAGAGATTGTTTTTTATCAAACATTATTATTCGAACTGCTGTAATAATTAAAAAAATAAATAAGTAAAAATAAAACAAATTTGTACATTTAATTAAATCTTTAAAAAAAGATAAAATAGAAGAATAAACAAATATTTATTCTAGTGCTAACAAAGGGCTATACAGTTCATTAAACAGTGCAACTAGAAAAAGTATAATAATTAAAAAATATTTGATAGTGATTGTTTTTAAACTAATGAAGTAATTACAACAAATTAGTTAGTATTGTATATAATTATTAAGTGAGTTTAGTTGATTTAAATTCCCGTCTACAAATAGTCGATTCGAGAAGCCAATTGAGGAATAAAAAAGTTAATTGATTAGTCATTAGAAGTATATGAAGCTGAAAAAACTGCCAAAAGAGAGATTGGGGAAAATTAGAAAGAATTCTAGACAGTATTATTATAGAGAAATGCTAAATTTTAAAATTCTTATTGGATGATATTAAAGAAATAACCAAGTGGAAGATTATAAAAATCATTACAGTCTTTTTATAAGATAATAATGGAATCCATTAATATTATTAATGCTTCATATAATACGAGTGACTAGATAAGCCTTTTTGGATCATTTATCTCTCCATTTCTTATACAGTGAAACGTTGAGCATGTGATATCTTATAAAACTTCAAGAAATGCTTAAAGAATTGTCTAAATGAAATAAGAATCCCAATCTGAAGATTAATCCATTATATAAAGACATACAGAAAAGAAAAAAAACTCCACAGAAATAAAACCTATCTCTTTGCCCAATTATTCACAAATCATAATAAATTAACAACGATATTTATGATTAATCTCAGACACCAAGGTTGATTATGGATTTTAAAAAAATTTAAAAAAATCGATTATAAATTCTTGCTAACTTCAGAAAATAGCAATAAATGTATAAATTAGGGTTAGGGTTAGAGTTAAACATTGAATCTGTGATTGTAATGAATGAAAGAGTAACCCTAAACCTAATACTAATCCTAAACCTAATACTAACCCTAACACTAACCCTGACCCTGACACTAACCCTAATCGTAATCCTGATACTAATCCTAACTTATAATACATTTATTTCTATTTTTTAAAGTTAGATCCATAATCAACCTTGGTGTCTGGGATTATTTGCACATATCTTAACAACAAAGATTTGATAATTATGAAGATGAATCCAAAACATCAGTGACCAACATTAAAAATTTATGTATATCATTCAGATCAAAAGCTAAAATTGTTTCTGTTTACATAAGTACAAAGTCTTAATTTTCATTCTTTATCAAACCAAAATTTCATTAAAATATATAATTCAAAATATACAACTCTCGAAAGAAGATTAATTACTATTTGCAGGATATCAAAGATGCTTTTTTTCTACATTTTCAAATCTATAAAAATAGCTTCCTGGGTTTAAAGCATTACAAATAGTTGGGTTTTAAGTGAAAGAGACCGTCTTTTATTTTAATAAACTACAACAAAAGAGCTATTAAAGTTTTATGGAGAAAATTTGTTTATCTTCAGGTAGATTGTCAATTAGTAATAATTGATAGTTTCATGGCAATATCAAAAGATAATGTTATCTCTGTTTACATGAATACAATCTATTAACTTCCATTCTTTGTTAAACTAAAAATCCATAAATAATATAATTCAATATAAATAGACACATACATAAATTATATAAAAATAATACACTAAAATCTCACTAAACTTAAAAAAGTTTTTTATTTATAGATTGTTATAAAATAATCAAAAATAATTAAATTTAATATTATTTCATACTTACCAGTTTTATTTTATGTTTAATTTAATTTGTAAAACAAAATTAGACACTCATCTATTAAAGCATAGGCTCCCAACCTTTTTCAAGGCCATTGCTCCCTTTGCAAGACATAAATTTTGTAATGCCCCCCCCCCCCAAGTATAACAGTTTTCCACATTCAATTTGTTTGATATTTTTGAGTAATGATACTTTACTGGATGATGCCTACCCTGTAATTCATATGATGCACACAAGATATAACATGATGTCAATGTCACACATTAGAATAAGGCATCAACATCAACTCAATAACAAGAAAACAAATTAAAGTTATTACATTTAAGTTTAAATGAGTGAAATCAAATCAAAATCGTTTATATTTCCGATTTCTCCTTATCCAAAACTCTAACACGCTGCTAATTAGTACCCCAAAGTTTTAGGTGGTATATCTTTGAAAGAATAAACATAAACCTCACCTTTATGTGCCGCTTTCAAAAAGAAAAAAAAAACACTTTCAAAAAGGAAATACCACTGCCAACAAAACAAAAAAAAAACCAAAAAAAAAAACCAACAAATTAGTATGTCAATAAATTTTCAATAATCACATACAGAGATTACAAAAATAATAATAATAATTTCACACAAAGTAAGTTTCTCTTTTCTCAAATAGAACGTGTGTTAAAAACAAACAACAGCAACAAATATATATATATATATTATTATTTTAATTAATTATTTTAAAACAAGAGTTAATAATGATTATTTTTATTAGCCTGAAATATAGTTAATGTAAGAATAATAATAATAATATAATGTATAATGTAAATAATGTTTATTAATGGCCTCTGGATAGAGTAAACGATTTCATAGACAGATTGAATGTATTGAGAAAGATTATTTTAATTGTTATAAAAACACACAGTTGTAATTAAAAAGTTTTTATAGGTTTAGGAAAAGCAGGCATAGCAAGAATATTTACTGATCATATAAGCCAAGTATTAAATTCCCTTTAAATGATGTCTTGAGTTGATGTGATATTACTTCAGGTTGCTTTATTTATACATATTTTGATGATCTATAAATAAGTGTAAAGCAGGAGCTATTTTTGCCACTTACACTTAGTATATTATTATTATTTTTTACAGGTAGACACTCATTCATATGATTTAGTTCATATTTCTCAATCATTAATTTCAGGTAGATGTATAATTTCTAATTGGGCATTTGGTTATATTTATTTTTATGTTATTAAAACAGATATTAAAATCATCTGATGAATGTGATACTTAGTTTCATTATTCACAGATATAATAAACACCTTCACACTTCCCCATTCTTTTCAAATTCATATAAATAAAAATATAATAAAAGACAAATGACCCCCAACATGCATTTCGTGCTGAACCAGCACTCATCAGTTGGCCCAGATCACTATCTCTCATATATATCTCTATTATATGCAAAGTATTTATCTAGAGTAAATTGTTACATTTTCATTTACCATTGTCAAACTCCCTAATGCCATCCATTTCAGATAAATACACTAATGATTATTACTAATCATTTTTGAAACTAGAGATTATCTCTAGCACAGATATAAACTTTAAACCTCAGTTAAAGATTAATATATCTGATTTTTTAGATTTACACACATGGAGTTAATCACCTTTCTCTTTCCTGTATGTAATATCTTTATAAATATAATAAACACCTCCACACTTCCCCATTCTTTTCAAATTCATATAAATAAAAATATAATAAAAGACAAATGACCCCCAAGATGCATTTCATGCTGAACCAGCATTCATCAGTTGGCCCAGGTCACTATCTGTCATATATATCCCTATTATATGCAAAGTACGTATCTATAGTAAATTGTTACATATAATGTATTGATTTAGCATAAATTTCCAGCCATTGCAGCCTGAAATTTTTTAAATTAATTCCAGCCCCAAATAATTTATTGTATAAAAATCATGTTTAGCATATTCTTGGGCCTGTGAGATAGATTGAGAGTTCTTAAATCCAGGAATGACCTGTTATATTAATAACTAATATTATTTACAGCTAGTTCATTCAGCAAGTCTCCATCTACTAAGGAACAATTAAGATGCATAAAACTGATATTGCCCATGCATAATGAGGGACTGAATATCTAGTCACATGAATTTTGCATCAAAATAGCTAGAGCAGTGAAATAAAATTATTAAGGTGATAGTTCATTGAGTATTGTTAGACTGAATTCAATCTCAGGTAAAAGACCAATAAACATGTTTCTCAAAGGTTTCTGTCAATTATGTTATCATTTGTGTTGTGATATGTGTATATATAAATTGTAATTTCTTAGTATTCTAGCATTTGCCTTTTGTTGCAATCAATAATAATAATTAAAGTATGATAAGGATCCCTTGCATCTGAGTTTAGTGGGATATAAAAAAGGTTTTGATCATATGACATTGGAATGTGAGCTGCATGTAGATTATCCTTCGGTATTTTTTAGGTTAGCTATTCATTTTTGACAGTTACACAATATATTTTGATAAAAATGTATAACTTTGAATTATCATACTATCATGTCATTTTTAAAATAAAATAAAATTATTAATCAGTTTGTTTATTAAATAATTGTTGTAAAATTAGTTTTAATGTCTTTATTCCTCAAACTATCTGTTTGATAAATGGTCAGTGTTTGTGATTTGATTTCATAATAGCTTAATGTTTCAGGGATCTTTAAATTATTGCAGTGAAATTATTTAAGATAAGGGTAGAGTAAGCTGTTATATTTATCTTTATTCACAGTTACAATCCTTAGGATTTTTGCTTCCTGAGTTAGTTTAGTGCAATAATGATTACTTATATGAATGTAGAGATTGATACTTTAATTGTCTGAATGGCAGAAATATATCATCTTTAAACTCTATTTACTTTTTTTTTGTTTTTCTTATTATTGGTTTATAGTTGGCCTGTACTTTCATGCTACCATATGACCAAAGCATGAATGATGATCATCATGTATCAACATCCCAGCATTATTTTAAATTTATGATGAGTGATGAATTAGCACTTTTATGTGCTTCCAGAAAATTGTGTTACATTCTGCCCTGGGTTTGGCAGTGGCTAAGTAAGTAAGTAGCTCCTTTATAATGTACCCCTTTTAAAGTCAGTTTGCTGATGATTGTGATTTGATTACTTTTGCTTAATTCCAGGTAATTTGTAATTTATAACTTCTTATTAGTATAACTATATATTGTTCAATTCGTGTTCACTCACATGATCCACCCTATATTTTATATTCATTGTATATTTGCCCACTGTTCATTATTTTTGATTATTCAATGGGGATGATGATGGTTCCAATCTCCCCATGTTTCTTTCATACCAATACAATATTTTTTAATTATTATTTTACTTTTATGATTTTATTTTTGCTGTACTAACTTTGCTTTTTTATGATGTATTTATTATTTTACATTCTCTTTCTAATTTCCATTGTTTCTTTATTAGCCATATCTATTTAAATTCAGTTTGTTATTAATCTTTTTATACACTGTATTTTCTATATTTATGGTTGCTCCAAGATTGTTAATGTAAAAAAAATTTCTGCACTGAAGCAGAAACAAGCGGTAGAAGCATAATTGGAATGCCCGCTCTTATAAAATTTTATAATTCGGTAATTACTCAAGTCTAGTGTAATACTGAATGTAAAGATACAAACAAAAATGAATTCAAACTTCTCTAGGAAAAATACATCAAAGAATACAACTGATTTATAATGACTATTGGTATTTGAAACCACCACAACAGTTTGTAATAATCATTTTAGCAATAAAACAAAAATGAGAAGACAAAAAAAAATTAAAAAGACAAAAAAAAAATGAAAAGACAAGTTATGGAAAAAAGCTATTTTTATTAGGAGGACAACAGCTGAATGAATCATCACAATGAAGACAATGTAATAAAAATGAGTATATAATAAAGTATATACAATTAAGTAAAATATATGCATAATCTAAATATAAAAATAATCTAACATTTACATATTGATTTAATATTTAAGCAGATAAAGATACAAAAGCCTATCCTATAAATTTATAATAATAATAATATTAATAGAATCGTTATATTGCTTAGCAGTTTATATGAAATTCGAACACGGGAAATGACAAAGAGATTCATGGAAGTGTTCCGCGAATCTTCAGAGTTAGTCACTCTACTGAAGCCTATCACTCTTATTACTACTGCATAAAACTATATAGAGGAGAAGTTATACACTATATAATATATGACTAATGAATAGTAGTATAATAATATAAATTATGCATTTACAATTACAAATAATAAAAAAGATTAAATATTTCACTTACAGCAATTCTGTTCATCACTGCCATCAACACAATCGACATAGTGATCACAATGCATTGATTTATAAATACACTCTCCACTGCCACATAGTAGCTGACCATATAATGAACAACCTGCTAAATGTATAATACAATAATGTGAAATGAATGTGATTAAAAAAAAACTACTGCACAATCTGTACCACATGAAACAGTTAGCCAGTTTGTTGTATACATTACCTATTTAAGTATAGGCACACTTTTTCTATAAATTTAACAATTAAGCGATATCACATTTATAAAATATTTCAACTATTATTTATTCATAATAGATGCATATGGTTTAAGTGCTGCTGAAAAGGCATGCTTATTGCCAAAATCTAGAATCAACAATAAACCTGCGACATTATGACTAATTGTCGATTTGCGATACACATTATGCAGTAGTGTAATCCATATATATATATATATAATTAGTTTCCAACCAGTAACCACCTAAACATTCACAGTAAATATAGCAACCAATATTTCTAACTGCTGTCAAGGCAACCTTCACACCTTTTAATATATATATATATATATATATATATATATATATAAATTTTAAATCAGCTTATATATATTATATATATATATATATATATAAGCTGATTTAAAAAAATAATGGATAAAGATGGCTTTACCTTTTAAAACAAAGATGATTGATTTATAGGAAATCTTTAAAATATTTGATTGAATATCAGTTTTTGCTTTAAAATATGTAAATAGTAATGATGCCTACCGCTAATGAAAAAGCAATTCTCTATTGTTGAAAATATTGATCTTGGTCAGAAAACATTTTGTAGTTAAGAAATGTTTTCCAAAAATATAAAACAAAATACGACTTTACATCCTATATAAATTTAAACTTATACTATCACGTCCACAACCAGTATACATGATCAGATACATGTGAAAAGGATAATCTCCAATATATATATATATATATATATATATTGGAGATATATATATATATATATATATATATATATATATATATATATATATATATATTGTGCTGAACTAGCACTCACCAGTTGGTCTGGATCATCATCTACTGCCCAAAAACACACACACATATATAATCAGTGCTCAGTTTATATTATGATGCAAATCTTCAAATTTTAATGGACAAGCTTCAATCTTGTCCACTCTCCAACTCTTTATCCATCCATATCCTTGACAAATTGATGATCACCTGTATAAATCCCTTGTTTGACAGTTTTTTATTGTCATATCAATGTTGATAGTAAGTCATTCTGTAGGATCTTAAGTTAAATGTCCATAAGAGGAATCGAAAAAATACAGGCTGAATATGTAGTATTTAAATACAAGTATAGAATATTATTTAAGTTAGATATAATTAGAGAGTATTTGAATTCAGGCTTTCAAGCTCCCTTTAATC